>PVJI01001170.1:0-196715 GCA_004026765.1 Micronycteris hirsuta | reverse complement strand
AAAAAAAAAAAAAAGAAGAAGAGAGGTATGAAGAGAGGGGACTAGGAATACGTGTGAATGTTCAAATTCCCCTGTAATCTTGGGCATCAATCATCATATGTGTTGGAATACTGCTGCGTTTTTGCCCCGTTCCTCAGAAAATCAACCAGTGGGTAGGAGGACGTAAACTCTGTTCCTCCTAACTCGCCGCCATCTTCCTCCCTTCGGATACAGAAATTTGATTGTCCTCATATACTAGTGCGTGGGGACAGCCTGCTAAAAAGGGTATAGATCTGAGAATCAGAGAGACACCTTTTAGGTGTGTGAAAGTGAGCAAATATCAATGAGTCCGTGATTCTGAATCAGTAAGAAGTGGGTATGATCCTTGTTCCACAAATTGTCGTGAGAATGGCAATAACATGCCTGGAATTTACGAAATGGGACCAGCTAATGGGCTGAATGTTTATGTCTCACCAAATTCACATGCTGAAACCTATCCCCCCCGGGGTGATGGCACTAGGGGGTGGAGCCTGTGGGAGGGGATGAGATCAGAGGCTGAAGCTCTCATGAGTGGGATTAGTGCCATTGTGGGGCTCAGAGAGCTCCCTCATCTCTTCTACCACGGGAGGACACAGCAGAAAGATGGGCTGTCTATGGACCAGGAAGGATGAGAACCCGTGCCTCACTGGGCACGGGCACCTGGATCTTGGACTTCCCAGCCTCTGAAACTGAAAAATAATGTTTGTTACAGAAACCACCCAGTCTCTGGTAGTTTTTGCTACAGCAGCCCAAATTAAGCCGTTTCTAAGTGGGACAGTTTTGTATTCTGCTCCCTCAGGGAACATTTAGCTATGTCTGGAGTCATTTTTGGTTGTCACGGCTGGGGGCAGGTGCTACTGGCATCTAGTGGCTCCAGGCAAAGGATGCTGCTCAATATCTTAAAACGCACAGCACAGCCCTTTCCCTCCCCCGCTCACATAGGCAACAAGGAAATCTGCTGCTCCACATATCAATGGCGCTGAGGCTGAGAAACCCTGCTTGCTCAGCAGGAATGCTGTAGCCCCGTGCAGAAGCGTATGAGTTCAATTTCTAGAGGGGCTGCTGACTCATTCTACTTAAATGACCCCTCACTCAGGAACCCACTGGCTGACTCTTGCTCCTCATTTAAAAAGCATTTGGGCTTTAATCTATTAAAGGTAGGTTAAACTGACATGTTCTGCAAACAGATATGTCTTAGAGACTTAAAGAACCACCATGTCCTTCAGGTCTGAAACCTGTGCCTCCTCCCACAGTCACACAAAGTCCCCCCGAATATTTCCCCGTGCCACCTCTCGTCCACAGACGTGCTCCAGGTGATGATGTGCAGGGAGTCTGCTCTGCTGTGGATCTGCTTCCTGGCTCCTGGCTTGCTGTGAATTCGCTGTCTCTGCATTGGCAGAATTTGCTCATCACTCTCAGTTTTCTGGCTGTTACGGCTAACCTGTGCCCCTTCCCAATGCCGGACGTCGTTGTGTTGGAGTCCTAACCCCCAGCACCTCAGACTGTGACTGTGTTTAGAGCCAGGGTCTTAAAGGGGTAATTTAATTAAAATAAGGTCACTAGGGTGAACCCTACCCCAGTAGGACCATTGTCCTTACAAGAGGAGCTTGGGACGCAGACAAGTACAGAGGGAAAACCGGCAGCATCGGGATCACGCGGGCATTGGTTAGAAATGCAAGTTCTCAGGCCTCACCGAGACCTGCTGAGAAACTCTAGGGGCAGGACATAGCAATTGATGTCCGTCTTTAGCAAGCCTTCCAGGGGCTTGTTAAATACTCAAGCCTGAGACTCCAGTCACAATGTCTTCCATTCTCCGAGATTCCCTTTTCTGTTCTCAGCACCGTCACTTCTGCCCGGCCCCTCCCCAGAGCATCACACCACCCTGCACTAAAACACCCTTCACCTGCTTACTACGGGGAAGTCAACAGGAGGTGCGCAGATTCCGTGATGGAAAATTTAACTCTCCAATGATCCTGCCGTCAGAATGAGAGCATTGACGACTTACTCCCTTGGGAAATTATTTTTCTCCGACCAAGGCTGTGACGTCTTTGTGCCCTGCTGCAATGTTAAATGTCCTTAGGTTACCACCAGGCTCTAAGTTGCTAATACACAGAGCTGAGGAGCAAAGGTGGAAGGGAAGAGACCTTCTCAGTCCTTTTAGATAAATAATAATATGAATAACAAATTTATAAAGTACTTTTCAATGCACAAAGCTCTTTTTTATATCCCAAGACATTAGTTTCCTTATCTGTAGAGTGGGGATAATTATATTTAGGGAAGAGGACTTTTAAAAGCACGAGTTTGGTTCCCCACTTCCCAGGTGGGAAACTGATGTCGAGAAGTCACATGGTACAAGTGGTCCATCCTGCTAAGAGATGACTGGGCCTGGGCCTTTCCGATCCCACCAACAGAAAACTAAGACACCATTTGTCATAGTGTGGATGGACCTAGGGGGCATTATGATGAGTAAAACAAGTCAGACAGAGAAAGATAAACCCTGTATAATTTCACTTGTATGTGGCATCTACAGAACAATATGAATGACACAGAAATATACTCAGAGACACAGAGAACAGACTGATGATTGCTGGGGGGGACGGAGGTTGGGGGACTGGGAAAAAGAGGTGAAGAAATGCAGATCGGCAGTTACAAAATAGCCTTGGGGATGTCGATTACAGCATTGGGAATATAGTCAATAATATTGTAATAATTGTGCATGGTGCCAGGTGGGTACTGGAAATATCAGGGGGAATGTTTTGAAAAGTACATGGTTGGGTAACCACTCTACTGTACACCTGAAACTCATACAAAACAATATTGAATGCAAACTGTGAAAAACTGAAAAATAATTTTAAAAGTTTGAAAAACCCGAGCAAAAACTCATTGGTTCCCACATGCAGTTTTTAGCCCTGAGCAGGCGTGGTCCAGCCATCCAGGCGCCAGCACGTGCCCTAATGGGTGTTTAGGAGACAAACGATGCTCCTTTCCTCTTCTGCTCTGATCCATTGCCTCACTGTACATGCCTAAAAGGTGCCCTGCTTTGAATTCCCATCTGTAAATGTACAGAGTGGAGAAGACAGGCTACTCAGAGGTAGTGCTGTTAGACAAAAATGAGTCGTGATGAAAGACCACCAGTGGCACGGTACTGTCAGCAGAGGGAGGGCGTCAGAAGGCTGGCGATGCTTCCAGCAGGGTCCCTGCAGGTGAAGCGGGCGTCTCCTGTGACAGCTGGATGCCTGCACAGAGGAGCCCCAGGACCACCACGGAAAGACAGGCTCTGTCTGGAAGTTGCACAACTCCTTCTGTGTTTGAATGTTGAACATCATCTGACTCAAAGACTCTGGCTGGTGCTACGGATCACTCACTGACAAATAATTACCGAAAAAGCACCCAGGTAGATTCATGTGAGAGACTGCAGGGATCTGGAAAACCCTGTTGAAGCCTCGATGTGACAGCAAAATGAGAAAGAGTACACTTCCACGTGTGTCTATGTGTGTGTGTATGAGCATGTGTGCATGGGAGTGTCTGAGCATGTGTGACTGTGCATGCAGGTGTGTTTGAACATTTCCCTTTTTCTGCTCTTCAAATCCCCACAAATGTCTGGGGGAGACAATTATGAATGATGTGGAGGCACGTCAGGTTGTCTTTGAGAATACAGGAATTTCTGGGAGCCATGGAATTGGCATGGGATTTTTTTTAAGCTTTTTTAAGGAGAAATGAGTGCCAAGATTTGGGGTATAATTAGAATTAGTTAGAGTGTATTTTTGGCAACCACCTACTTAATACTCTCCACCCCCACCCCGTCAAGGTGAGAGTTTGTTTGCTGTCCCTTCCTGTGCTGGCGCGACCGGGACACATGGCCTTGCCTGACCTGTGAACACCACCTCCTGGCCCTGCTGTGATTGGTTCTGAGTGCAGATTGTTGCCCTTTGCAGTATGATGCTATAACTAAGGCTCCATATAAGCCACAATAATAATTTAAGAGTTAGCATTTATTGTTCCCTATGCAGTTGGCATTGTTCTAAGTTTTTATAGGTAATATCCAATTTAAGTCCTACATTTGGAGGTGGACTGAACACCTGTATTAGATACTGTTCTTTTCTGTAAGTTCATTATGATGAGAGCAGAGAAATAATTTTTCTTAAAATAGGTAAAAATCGGAGATTGAAACTGGCAAACCAAGGGCTGGATCTTGCCGGTGGACATATTTTGATTAGCCTGCAGAGTGTTTAGGAAAACATTACTTTCCAACATTTAAAAACTGGCTATTTTTTAAATAAATGTCTACATATCTGGCCATTTTTTCAAAGTCAGAGGTTTGTTAACTCTTGTATTTCCTTCTCACAGGCTCACAATTGTCTGCGGGTAAACGATGCTTGTCATTTTAGGTGAATGAGTCTTTGGCAGCCTGCGGACGAAGCTGTTCTATTTCCCCTGCCCTGGCTGTCATTTGGTTTGTAATTCCTAATAAAAAGATTGATAACAGCAAAGGAAGCAAGAAGGGCCATCAATGAAGGTAAAATTTAAACACATTTCTAGAAGATTAAAAGTGAATAGGTGGTTTTGATGTGGAAGTCACAGCCCCAAATGCTCAGACTGAGCCAGCAGAACCCTGGGGAGGCTACAGAGCCTGGCTGGGTTCACGGGTAAAGGGAGGGCAGAAGGGAGACCTGGGCCAGAAATGAAGGGTGTACTGGGTGGACTGTGCTGGGGCAGCCGCCCCTCCCCCACGCCATTACAGCATGTAGGTGTCTTCACTCGGGTAAAAATGTGGCTGTGTTTTACGTTCGATCCTCAGGCTTTCTTCATCTTAGAGCTGAAAGTTTGCATACTTTCACCAGCCTCTCTACATCCCGTGCCCCTGTGGTCCCTGGCAGCCCCTTTTCCACTCTCTGTTTCTGTGAGTTTGACTTTTGTTTTTAGAGTCCACGTCTAAGTGATACCCATGCTGGACTTGTCTTTCTCTTTCTGGCTTATTTCACTTGGCCTGACAGCCTCCAAGTTCATTCGTGTGGTCACAAATGGTGGAGTTGCCTTCTTTCTCACGGATGGATAATATTTCATTATATAATGCATATACTATATATATATATATACATACATATATATATATATATATATATATATGTACTCATCTTACATCTTTACTTATTTGTTTACTGATGGATGCCTCAGTTGTTTCTGTGTCTTGGCTATGAAACTAATTCTGAAATGAACATGGGAGTGCAGCTATGGCTTCAATATCCTGCTTTTTATTCCTTTTGGATATATACCCAGATGTGGAACTGCTGGATCATATACTAATTCTATTTTTAATTCTTTGAGAAACTTCTATACTGTTTTTCATAGCGGCTGCATGAATTTACATTCCCACCCACAGTGCACAAGGGTTCCCTTCCCTCCACATCCTTTCCAACACTTGTTCTCTCTTATCTTTTTAAGGATAGCCATTCTAACAGGTGTGATATTATAACCGGAAAAGAGACCAGCGTTCGGGCCGCCTGTCACTGCCAAACCCAGTAAACAATGACAGCGATTGAATGTTCATGGGCACTTTATTCAGATGGCTGGTGATCTGAGAAGATGGTGGGTTCATACCCTAACAGACCATCTTGTCTTTTCTTTCCAGGCCAACGTTTTTATACCAGGGAATAAATTAGGTGTGGTGAGGGCTCTGAGATTCAGGGACGATTAGGTAGAAGAAGTTGCAATATTCTTGTCCTGGGCAGTTAGCTGTTCCCAGGGGCAGGTGGTCGTCCATCTCTCCCTGGAACACAAAGGCCCAGATGCCTCCAACTTATCCCCAGGCGGTAATCTTTAGCAGTGCCCCAAGAAGTCGGCTGTTTTCCCAGGAGCCAGGTTGGCCTTATCTGTAGTTTCTGAAACAAAAGCTTTAACATACACATTACTTGCTAGGCTTATAGCTTTTTACCTTAAGCTAAAATTTTCCAACTCTTGAGTCCCCTATCAATATCTCATTATGGGTCTTGTTTGTGTTTCCCTGATGATGAGTGATGTACCGCTTCTTGTACCGTTTGGCCATTTCTATGTCTTCTTTGAACAAATGTCTTGTCAGTTCCCCTGCCCATTTTTTAATCGATTTTTTTTTTTCTATTGAGTAGTGGAAGTTCTTCATATATTGTGGCTTTAACCTGTTACTAGACATATTATTTGTAAATATTATTTCCCATTCACTAGATTGCCTTTTCATTTTGTTGGTGGTGTCCTTTGCTGTACAGAGATTTTTAGTTTAATCGAGTCCCACTTGTTTATTTTGCTTTTGTTGCCTTTGATGTCAAATTCAAAAAATCATTGCCAAGACCAATGTCAAGGAGATTACCCTCTATTTTTTTTTTTTTTTTTAGGAATTTTATGGTTAAAGGTATTTTTTTCCTTAGGAAATAAATAAATGAACCATTTTCGGGCAAATTGCAGCAGTGAGTGTGCTTGCCTCTCCAGAGCAAAGCTCTCCTTGTTCAGGACTATGGGGCCGGAGGGACATCTCTGCCATGAGAACCAACTCTGCCATCCCCTACCCACCGTCCCAGAACTTCAGGTCAACTCTCTTCTTCCATTTAAAATATGAATCAACGTCCAGAAATCACCACTTACTTTGAAAAGCTTACAAAATGGAAAAAGGAGCACCAAGATACGCATGGTTCAAACCTAATGTGACAGTAAATAGATAATTCATGGCCCAAAAAAGTAAAACAAAATAAAAGGAAACCGATATATATCACCAAAAAGATCTAAGAATAGTGCATCATAAAATAAAAATACAATGCCATGAAAAGGAAAATCGGAGACCAAAAAAGTCGACTTAAAAATTAAACATGTGACTAATACAAAATTTAAAATCGGTGTTGGTAGATAGATTTTTAAAAATTCACCAAGAAAGTAAAAGGTGTAGAGATGGAGAAAATATAGTAAAAAGAAAAAAAGGTATGAAGTATAGAGGATCAGTATTGAACTTTAATATCTAATGTGTAGGAATTCTAGAAAAATGGAACAGAAAAAAGTAAAGGGACAAAATGTTCAAAGAAATGATAGAAGACACTTTCTCAGGACTCAGGATTACATGAATTTTTAAATTGAAAGGAGACCACCGAAGGCCAGGTAGAAAGATAGAAGACGCCAAACCACATCAGGAAGGATAAGAGAAATGACAAAAAAGCTTTGAGAGAGGGAAATGAAACATACATTAAAACAAACAACCCCCCCCCCCATTCTCCAGGTTCTGAAGAATAATTTGAAATTTGGGATTTGATCACCTATAAAAATGAGAAATCGGTATGACAAATTAGTAATCAGGTGTCTTTTTCAAACATGTGAGAAGGTACTTGGAAAGTTTATCTTCTCTGAAGTTCTCCAGAAAAGGCAAATAGATAAATTAACTGAAAAAAAAAAACTAAAAGTAGGAATGTAATTTAGTGGAACTAACTCAGGGGTCCAATGAAAACAACGTGTAATCCCATGATAACAAGATTGGAGATATTGGCTCTACAACCATCACCCCAAATACTGGCAGGTTACACTTTTTCTCTCTAATGTGGGGAAGAGGAGAAGCTAGGAAGTGAGTGCCCCTTGATCTTTGGCATTTTCCTGTGTTTACCGGGTCTTATGCCATATACACTGTACCATCTTAACTCTTACTCGTTTTGTGAATGTGTATACTAATTGCTATTGCCTATTTTATATTTACCGTGCAGTAATGTGGTTCTCTGTGTCATGTGATTGCATGTTTTGGATCTTCGTCATTGCGTTAGTGTGTATTTTACTGTGTATACTAGGAAAAAAAAAACATAGGCGGTACACCTGGAAAGCTAATAGTCTGGTAGTACAGGCAACATGTTCCTCCCACCTCCTGAAAGATTTTTCACTTGGCTTGGTCCTCCTGCAAGCCCATGGCCACTCCTTAGTCTCTCTCGCTTGTTCCTTCTTACCACTGTGTACTCGGAAAGGCTGGAGCACGCGGTCATGTATAGCTTCTTTTTGCTCTCGTTGCTCCCTGGGTGATTTCACTTAACGAAATCATTTAAGCCTTTTAACACCATCTGCATACAGATCAATCCAAAATTAATATTTTCATCCCAGGATACTTCACTTTTCAGAAAATGGTAGCTCCGTTTGGCAAGACTTCAAAATGTGCAGTCACCCTTTGACTCTTTCTTCCACACTTTGCATCTAATCCCTGAGCAAGTTTTGTTGGCTCTCCCTTCAAAGAGCTCCAGGGTCTGTTTACTACTGTCTCCACTGCAAATCAGCCTCCACGCCACTATCACCTCCTGCTGGATTTGTCAGAACTGCCCCCTCCTCTGGGTCATCCCGTTCCTGCCCTTGCTCCTGGTAGGCTCATCACAAGACTGCTGCCAGACGGATGGGTCCTTTTAAAATGAGAGCCTGAACGTGTCTTCTTCTGCTAAAAACCCACCGCTGGCTTCCCAGTTCGCATCGAGAAAAGCCTAAACTATTTCAGTGTCCTAAAGACTTTCTCATCCTGTGCCCCAGGCTTCCACATTGCCTCTCTGATCTGCTCCCCAGTTTATACATCCCGATGGACTCCTGGCTTTTCTTTAAACGCGCCGGTGTGCTCCTGTCTTGGAGCCCTTTTATTTCCTGTCTGGAATACTCTGTCCCTGGGTATCTCACTTCCCTATCTCCTTATGTTCTTGCTGAAATACCACCTTCTTGGGGAAGCTCCCTTGACCACCCATCCTATTTTTCGTTGCTTCCCTACCTGCCTCCCCTGTTTTACTTTTAGCCTTTGGGAAAGTCATCATCACCTGAATGACTATATGTGTTTACTTATTTGTTCATTGTCTCTTTCTCTTTGAACTGGAATGCAGCTTTCCAAGGGCCTGGGTGTTCTGATTACTATATCCCAAGTGCTGCAATGGTGTCTGATACTCAGTAGGTGCTCGATACATATTTATTGAATGAATGAATGAATAGTCTCCAAGTGAAATGTTTGCAAGATAAATGGAATAGATTCAAAGGAATAGATAAAACAAGTAAGGCGATAAAAAAAAATACCAGAACTATGATTAAGAAGGCATTGATTCCTCCTCTCAACAACTAAATAACAATGATATCTACACTATTTGAAATGAACATTCTTATAAATTAGGTAACGTAACATGGAAAATTAGAATTGTGTTTAGCGATAAATTTTTAAACATTGTTTTTTAAAAACAATTGGTAAAAATTGGAGTTAATTTTACATGGGTCAGGCTTTACTTGATTTCAAAATTTTAAAGCCACACGAGCTTTAAGAGCCTGTTTTGTGTTACTTTCTCTTTCTGGCACTGAGAGGATGGGGTCTCCCAGGAAAAGCCGAGGCAGCATCACCTGGAACCTGCGAGAAATGCAAATTCTCAGGCCCTGCCCCCACCTCATCTGCTGAATTAGAAAGTCCTGGGGTGGGGCTCAGACGTTTGTGTGTGTGGTTTTTGTTTTTAAGATTTTTTATTTATTTATTTTTAGAGAGAGGGGAAGGGAGGGAGACAGAGAGGGAGAGAAACAGCAATGTATGGTTGCCTCTCACGTGGCCCTCACTGGGGACCTGGCCTGCAACCCAGGCATTTGCCCTGACTGGGAATTGAACCGGGACCCTTTGGTTCCCAGTCTGCGCTCAACCCACTGAGCTACACCAGCCAGGGCAGACATTTGTGTTTTAACAAGTCCTCCGGGTGAGTCTGATGCCAGCTAAGGTTCGAGAACGATGACTTGAACCAAATCTGGCTCTCACGGGGACGCGGCTTTCCTGCACAGTGGAGGCTGTTTTCCAATCCCATTTCTCGGATCGCTGGTGAGGTGTGAGTGCCGGGTGTCATTCTCCTTATTCCTCCTTGCCTCTCATAGGCCACCTTTTTCTCCCTCCTCTCACAGCACACACATACACACACAAAATGCATACGTGCACATGTATAAACGCACACATATCATCAGATCAGACTTACTTCCCATTACACCTTCTTACCTCTCATTATCCATTGTCTTCTGTCCCACATACAAATAAAAGGCAACATTTTCCCCATTTTAAAACACAAAGTGAATTTTAAAACTCTCTCTTGAACTCCCTTTCCCTTTTAGTCATTGTCCCATTTCTCACCTTCCTTTTACAGCAGAACTCAAAATAATTCTCTAAAAAGTCACCCTTGTTTATCATCTAAACTCGCTAAATTAGACTTTTACTGACACTGCTCTTACCAAGGTCACTTCCCTTTGCTAAATCCAAAGAGCGGCGTTCAGTTCTCACCTTACATGACCCATCAGCAGCATTGGACAATTTATCCCACTTGCCTCCTTGAAATACTTTCTTTACTTGACTTCAGGACACCGCACTTTCCTGATTTTCTCCAAGCCAGACTTCTCATTCAGCATCTTCACAGGTACCCGAGTACTAAACGCTCCCCTGTTCTATCTGTACCCATTTCTACATAATTTTATCTAGTGTCATAGCTTTAAGTATCACAATATGTGGATGACTGGCTCCCACATTTCTGTCTCCAGACCTAACTGGGACCCTGAATTCAAACCTACCTGTATTCCAATATCTACTCATCATATCAATTTGGTTGATTATTGGCATCTTAAATTAACATGTCCAAAACTGAGCTCCCATATGTTTCCTCCCAGACCTACTTCTTTAGTCTATGCAATTTCAGCTGATGGCAGACCCATTCTTCCAGTTGCTAAGGCCAAAAACCTTGAGTTGCCCTTGGCTCCTCTTTCTCTGTTACGCTACATTCAAGACGACAGCAAACCCTCTTGGCCCTACTTTCAAAACATGTCCAGAATTCGACTGGCTAACATCTTCTCCACTGTTGCCACCCTGGTAGAAGCCACCATCACAGCTCCCTGGGATTGGGTAGTCGGCTTCTAGCTGGTTCTGCTCTTGTTCCTTAGGAGTCCATCCTTGGCACAGCACAGGACCGCTCCTGCTAACTGTAAGTCAGATCTCATCACTCACCTACTCAGATCCTTTCCGTGAAGTTTCCTCTAACTCAGAATGCAGAACAAAGCTCTTTAGTGACTTAAGAAGTCCTGCATGATTAACTCTGCATTGCCATTGTGATCTTAAATTCCTATTTGGTCTCTTCTTGCCACTATGTCCTCTGCTGTTTTCTTAAGCATTGCAGGGTCTCTCTCCAGCACTAGCTCCTGTCTTTGCCTGTTCTCCTCCAAATATTTCTCTCTCTCCCTCTCTTTCTTTCTCCAAGTCATTAATCAAAGGTCATAATTCCAATGATCCTCATTTTAATTTTTTCCCAACAGTTTCTCTTTCCTTTCCATTTTTTTCTCTTCTTATAACTTTGTACTATGTAGCATATGGTCTATCTCATTAACATTTGTGTTGTTCGTTGTCTCTCTTCCATGCGAGAACGTAAAGGCTGTGGAAGTAGAAACTTGTGTCTGTTGCTCTACCTAGAACCTGGAGCGGTGCCTGGCACATGGTAGGCACGTCATACGTATTTACGGAAAATTGAATGAATGAAAACTTGAGCTCTTAATTTCAAAAAATATTCACACTAATCCACAGGCCCAAGGGATAATATAACACCCTTACATTTTTAATGGGGGAGAATCGCCATATTTTTGTGACACCTTGGTTGAGGACTGGAACTGGGGCTGCACAATTGTCCAGGACCAGGACTTGGTGAGGTAGGTGAGGCACCTGCTTTGAGGCCAAAAGAACATAATTGGGAGTGTGCACATCTAGTAATCAAGATAAATGATACTTTATCATTAGTCCAGATAAATAATATTTTGATGTAATATTTTTAAAACAAAGGATCTGTGATAAATCACATATCAAGGTTTTAATAAAGATAGGATTCGTATTCCTGAGTTCCATTAGCCTTGGTCTCCATTGTGGCTGCCCTTGGTGCAAATTTTATCTTTTGGTACCTCGTGACCATTTGTTGAGTGAGTGAATAAAAGAAGGCCAGAAAAGCTGTGCTAGAGGAAGGGCAACCTAGGCCTTGGAGACCTTTCCTTGTTCCTTGCCTTTAACAACGAAAGCAACCAACGCTTACTCTGTGCCACGTTCTGATCAAAGCGCTTTCTAAATACTATACAATAACTTGCTTAAGCCTTTCCCAAACCCTATAACTGGCTATTATTCCCATCATCCCCATTTTACAGATGTGGAAACTGAGGTCCAGAAAAAAACAGAAAGCCTTAAGTGAGTGTGTACAGGCTTATAGAGGCTTATAGTGGCCGTGTCTGATCTTCCGTGGATAGGAATTCTAATGGCTCGGCAAGGCACCAGGAGACATTCCAGAAAAAGGGAATCTAAGCAAATTCCTTGTACTATTATAGAGCAAGTTCACACGGACACCAAAATAAATCATGAAAACAGGAAAAAACAGATGTCACGATCCAAACACGAGGCTGGGGAAACTAATGTGGAATTGTTTTACAAAGCATGTCAAACATATGGAACAAGTTACATAGCAGGGCCGTTATAGATTTACAAAAAATACCATTGGCTTCAGGAACCAGCGTGCAGTATAAAAGGAAGAAAAATGAAGGCAAGAGAGACATTTTCTTATTCTCTGCAGCAGGAAGGAGAGGCTGCGCTGGTAGTTTTCTTATCATTAAAATCTTTCCGAAATGATCTTCCCCAGTGAGAAATTATTTATGGTATCCTTTTGAGTATGCAAGCAAGGCACTAAGCTCTAATGGTGTTGTGTAGAAAGGGTGGACTCACAGGTGGGGATCACTTGCTAGAGATTATTTGCAAGTCTATTCATAGCGAAGGCCGTTGACCTTAGCCGCGTTAATTTTGGAGTTTATGCTATAAGGGCTCTGTTGAGGTTTATCATCGGAAAGAAGACTAGCCATTTAATATGTGTAAACAAGTTTTTGGAAAATAACATGAACACATTTCATTGAATATAATCTCCCCACCCTGTACAGAAGCGTGTTCTCCCCTTGCTTTGCATGAAATGGTGAAGCTTTATAGCGTTTTGTGAATGCTGGCCATCGCATACGTAAGTCTTTAGAAAATACACTAAGGGTAAACGAATGGAAGAGGGATTTCCTATTTGCAGTCTCTGTTTTTTTTTTTTGTTTTTTTTAATTGCATAAGTCTCGGGTGGTGATACAGGTTTGAATTGCAGGCCCTCAGATGAGAGTTTAGGCTTCCCCTCTCCTCTTCCCAACCCTGGTCAGCAGAAACAGATTTTATGTGGACACTGGAGCCCCAGGCCTTCCCTCCTGAGCTCCTAAGCCAGCCACCCTGGCAGCCCCGCCTATGTACTTAGGCTAGAAAAAAAAAGAAAATAAATATATCCATTCTCAGGCTGCAAGTGGAAATTTATATTCTAATCTGTCTTCTTTTAAAATGTGTTGAAATAAAGTCAGAGTTTCTTTCCCTGCCTTTCACTTTTATGTACATTTCTGGGGCTCTTTGAAGCCCCAGAGGGGACTGACACCTGCTCCTGATTTTTTACAAGACCGTGTGAGCACTTGTCCATCTGCACCGTTCCCCCCACGCGTTCCTGAGAAGTGGAAACTCAGCTCTCACTGGCTTTCGGGGCGTGTGAGGAATGAACCCTGTTCTAAATCATTAAAAGCCCCAGTGGAAATAAACGAAGCATTTTAATGGAGCAATTTCAGAAAAGGGGATAGGCCCAAAGTGCCATTTTTTTTTTTTTTCATGTAAAGTGTAAACCAATTTGCTCTCTCTCAACCAAGAAAATGGAGTCAGGGAATGCTGAGAACAGATATCTTTGATGCGTCCTCATTCGAGCATAAAGAGGAATCCCTGGGTTTGTTTATAACAGGGCTTCTGATAGTCCCAAGTGGGCTGGGGGAATGAATGTGCATGGCAAACTTGCTAAAGTCACTTTGTTATCCATTGGCTGTGTGATCTTGCACAAGACACTCCACTTTGATGGGCCTTGGGTTTTGTTTCTGTTTTTCGCTATAATTCATTTCCTCCCTATATGCAGTCAATCAGTTTGCACGTTTCATTTCATTCATTCATTCATTTACTGGACAAATGTGTTAATCGCCCACTTCTGTGCCAGGCTGATTACTAGGTGTCCATGATTCAGTGTCAGACGAGACTAGACTTAATTGCTAAACCTTGGAATTTACTGCTGAGTAGGAAGAGGTATATGTCAGTAACAAATTATGAGAATACGAGGAAAATATATAAATGTAGTTACTTTAAAGAGGAGAAATGCTGTGTTTTAGCAAACACTAAAAAGGGGGAATTGACTACTCCATCATGGGTGTTTAGGACAACAAAAATGTTTATAATCCTCTTTTCGGAAAACTCAGAAATAGTTTTATCGATCCTCCTAGAAAAAGACATCCTGTTTCATAATATGAAGAAAAAAATTTTAGTAGTTTCTCTGAGATCTTGTAGGTAGAAACCTAATTTTGTTAGGAAAAGCCGAGTTTTTAGGACCTCAGTGTGAATGGATCTCGTGTGTATGAGAGAAAATACAACGCATTTGTGAGCAGGCGTGAGAGAAAATACAATGCATTTATTGAATAAAGAGAGGGAGAGTGTGTCGGGGGGAGTAGGCAAGATGTCATGCTGGGAGGCAGTGTGAGAAGTGCCCTTTTCACGATTCCTTAAGCCTTAAAGCTGCTCAACTCACACAGTGCTTCAATGGAAACCGGTGTAGAGGTTGGACTTTGCAACACCAGGCAGCAGGCCAAGAAACAGCTGCTTAAAGATGTGAACTATTGGGAATCCGCAGAAAGCAAGGCTGGGGGTCTTTGGACTCTCATAAATGACATTGGATTTTATGGCATTGGATTTAAAGTTAAGCTCCGGAAGATTATTGTGTTGTCCAGCCAACATGAAAGTTATACCACATTTTAATTTATGTGCTATATTACACAGAATAGTACCAGAGAGAAAATTGACTCTGCTTTGTCGCTACTCAAATGGTATCTGATGTCTCTGGTGCCTGTATTCGAATCCTCTCAGCCTCACCTGCGTGCGGGCTTCAACTTACCTTCTGACAATAACATCTTCTCTCAGGTCGCACATTTCTTTCCGCAGCCACTGGTGGAAGCCGGCTCTCTTGTCGAGCACTTGTTTGTACCCAGAAGTGAGGTGATTACCAACTCTGGAGGTGTCTTTTTTTTTTTTTAAAGATTTTATTTTATTTATTTTCAGAGAGAGGAGAAGGGAGGGAGAAAGAACAATGTATGGTTGCCTCTCACATGGCCCTCACTGGGGACCTGGCCCGCAACTCAGGCATGTGCCCTGACTGGGAATAGAACCGGGACCCTCTGGTTCCCAGCCCGCGCTCAATCCACTGAGCTACACCAGCCGGGCTGGAGGTGTCTTTTTTGAATTGTGGGAACAGATGAATAAATTCATCCCCAGCTGATCCTCAGGTAGACAGTTCTAAGACACATGAATATACGCTTTGTAAGTTCTCCTGTAAGAGCAAGCCCCAGTTGCCCATAGAAATGACCTTGAGTATTAGCTTTTCCCTCTGCCTTGACTTCTCCCATTGCCTCTCCCCAGCTCCTTAGAATTACTTCTCAAGTGGGATACTTACATGCAACTCTTTGCCACAGGACCTGCTTTTCGGGAAACCCCAAAAGATGACAAGTGGTAGAATCTGTGCATATTTGAAAAGAAGGAATATAGATGCAGTTATCTTTCCACTCCTAAATTTGTTCAGCACTTCAGAATGTCCAAAGTCATGTGATGATTCTATTTCATCCTTGAAATTATTCTGAGAGTAAGACTTGCTACTATCCCCACCATACAGATGAAGAAAGTGAGGCTCGAAGTGAAGATGTGAAAAGTAACTTGCTCAATATCATGTGGAATTTGCCCATGTGGAACTAAAATTAGTTGTTCCAATCAATATAACCTTCACGGAACACTTATTGCGTGTCAGGCCATGGGCTGGGCATGGAAACATGTGTTCCTCTGTCCCCTGGGCCCTCTCCCTGTTGCAGGGTCTCCTCCACTGGACTCTCCAGGCCTGACCTAGAAGGGAGGGGCACATGGAGCTCCAAAGGCTCTGGCCTCGGGGAGGACTGGTGGTTAGGACACGCAGGCGGCTTTCTTCTTGCAGTTGCTTTTCCCCAAGGGAGCAGAGACCCAATCCCTCACCCCCCATTTCAGGGCAGCTAGTCTCAACCTTTGTCTCACTCTTCACCCTTGAGACTCTCTCAGCAGCTGGCCCAGGACCGACAGTTCTACACAGACTTCTCTCAAACAGATGGTCTCCGTGGCGTTTCTTCCGTAGCTTCTCTGCTTGGCCAGTGCTGAAATGTTGTGGCCTAGGTTACAGGGTTTGTCTGAGGGCTGTGTAGGCAACAGGTTGTTGCTCACTGCTCCGACGTATGACGACCCTTCGGCTGTAAGTGGATATTAAATTGTTCTTCAGCCACAAGCAGTGATCAATCAAATACAAATGGTCTGATTGCTGAAAATGATCCATACGTCTGATGTGGAATTTAAATTAATGATACTGATCTGGATCAATAATACTGAACTATCAACCCACAAATGAATATGTGTGCCTTTATTTATGTTTGAGTGATAAGCATAAAAACAACATCATTGAAAAGCTGTACGTTGTTTTGCTATCTGTGCGAGACAAGTATATTACAAATAGCACTAGAAGTTAACCTTATCATCTGCCCGATGTGACATAAAATAGCAGACATATAAAGAGCTGCCAAGTGGACATTTTATTTGAAAACAGATCTCTGCTATTGGCAGACACACTGAAGCAGAGCTTCGGTTTCAGGCCCCACAAAACTTAATGGAAAAATTATGTGAAGCTAAAAAATACTTGAAGATAAAAATTTTCAAGGTATTGATCTCATTTACATATAATTTGAAGAGTCTGAAACCTTATTTTCCTAAAGTTTCAGTGTTCTTGCTGATCATTTTTCAAAGTTTATGGCTGTTTTACAAAGTTCATATTTATTACTTCCTGTAAAGATCTTTTTCACTAGCAAAGAACAAAACAAAACCATAAAAATAAAACAAAAACTCTGGGGTTTATAAATTTTTTATATTGATATTTTATTTCATAATGTCACCATGCAGTGCTTAAGGCTGGAGGGTTTTATGTGGTATGGCATTTTGTATGGAATAGAAAGGGGAAATAAATGATTATATATGCATATATATTATATGTGTCTATATAACTATATATAGCAACATTTATCTCTGTATAAAACTATATATGTGTAAGTGCATATATGTACACACATATGTATATATACACTACATATATACAAGTAAATTTATTCAAACACGTATACATAAACAGGTGTCTCACCCAGATTTCCTTGAAAATTGAGCTCAACACAAGGCTTAAGTGCTAATGCTTTACTGGGAGAGAACCCAGGGTAACTAGAGAACAGCAAGAAGCAGATGCAAGAGGAGAGGGTGTGTTACCATGCTGACCACGGCTTCACGGAGGGCCACAGAGACACAGACACTCTATCAGCTGTGCACCTGCAATGGGTAGCGTTGTTTGGGCAGCCAGCATGGCGAAACTCTGCATCTAAATGGTGCATTTAAGGAAAGAAGTGAGAGTACATTTATCTGCCAGTTCTCTTCCATTTTCTGCTTTCTGTTGGTCGAAATTTGTCTTGTGGAAGTTGACTGCCCCCACAGTAAGAGGTTCTATCACCCGGTCCCCTCGAAAGCTTTGGGGGAGCCGGCTCTTGCTCCATGTAATGTGTGTTTCTGGAATTGAAGTCTGTGGATGGTGGGAGTAAACAGGAGCTGTAGCTATGTTGCTTGTTTGCCTTCTGATTGAAAGTCATGCCCCTGTGATAGATAAAGTGTATGAATGGCCCCGATTCCCCATGCTTCTTTGTATCCACTTCCTTTGGTAGTAGATGCCCTATTAATACTAACCCTCGGCTTGCCTTGTGTAATATCTTGCTTTGGCCAAAATGACCTTAACAATTTGACCTAAACAGAGGCTTTAAAATACACCCATACATTTCTACTTCCTCTCTTGCCTCTGATTGCCCTGAAAATGTACTCAAGGTGGCCAAAGACCACACTTGGGCTAGCCTGTGGAAGGGATGTGAAGGTCATGTACAAGTGAGAACTCAAGGAGAAGAACTCAGGTGTCCCAGTGAGGCTATCCTATACCAGTCTGCAGGCCGCTGACCCCAAAACTGTCAAAGAGCCCCACCCGGACCAGCAGTCAACTACCCAACATGCAGCTGATGCATTAATGAGCCCAGAAAAGCCTTGAATCATCTGTTAGTCTCTAAAGTAGTCACCAATAATGAACGCCTATTGTTTGAAGCCATTGAGTTTGGGGTAGGTGTGTTTCATAGCAATGGCTGACATAATGTCCTGGTTAGTGAGATTTTGGGTAAATTATGTTCTAGTCTTTTCATAGCAAGTCTACAGGAGAAACGAGCCAATAGGAAGAGCTTGAGCTGTTAAACACTTAACAATATACCAAGAGAATATTTTTATTATATTTTGAAGTTGCTCAGAAGACAAAGAATAGAAAATAACAGAAGGGTAGCTTTGGGGGAGGCTGTTTTTATTTGGAAGAATGTAAACATGTCTCATCTAAAAATTGAACATATTCTGGGTACATTCAAACCCAGTGTTTGTTTTATAACGGCATTCCAGAGCCGTTTCCACATAGGTAGGGGGATCTTGGGCTGGCAGACAGAAAGTATTTCCCAACAAGCCATCGTGTTCACTGTTACTTTGAGGTCGCTATGCAGAAATCTGAGTGGAAATAAGTGCATTGGGGACCTCAGGAGGTTTGGCAGTACGTTCGAGACGCTTATACGAGCCACACAAGTTAGGAATCTGGAATGGAAATCTCCTAAGAATAACCATTCTCACGAAATTTCCAATCCCTCTTGTTTTTGGCAGAATTTAAAATTCCGTGGAAGTGGCTCATGTCGCAAGACTTCTGTGTGGTGCTGGCCAGCACCAGGAAGAAGAGCGGCCCAGGAAAGGAAAACCAAACCAATGTGGCTGCATGTTTTCACGCCTTTCAAAAGGTTTGGGTTTGGCTCGAACCAAGAAAGAGCACTTGGGGTTTTTATTTTTGTGCCAGCTCCTTCAAATACCATTCACCTGACTCATGAAGCTTTGAACAGCAGGAGGAAACAAGAAAGTGAATACATTTTCGATATTCCTGATGTTCAAATATACTTTGAGCTAAGCAGAATACAGAATGCCAAATATACTCAAATAATTTTCCCTGGAGGATGGAGTGGCAATGCAATTTACTAGTCAGTCAATTTGTTATTCGTCAAGCATATAGATGACTCGAAGGTATACAAGACTCAGTTTCTCCCCTTGTATAGTTCGCATGGTTGAGTGAGGTGGACAGACCTGGACCAGATTACCTTGCCCTTTCTAAAAGTTCACTAGAATTTTAAAATCCTATAATGCATATTATTTGTGTTTTTGAGGGTGATTTTGCCATTCCCTCATCTCACTATTGCATAAGCTGACTCTATGACTTGGGACATCCTACCATCTGTTTCTCCTTGGCGAATTCCAATTTCTATCCCAAATTCATCTTAGACATCAATTTTAATCTTGGCAAACATAATCAACTACTTCCTCATCTTTGCTACCTTTCTACTTTGTACCTGTTGGTATTATTGCATTTAACATACAAAATTGTGTTCTTAGCACAGTGCCTGGGGCGTAGTAGATGTCTGATAGATGGAAATGGTTTGCACAACACAACACTGTCAAAGGTTCCCTTTCTGAAACACCTGAGCACTCAATCAACATTAACCTCTTCCTTATCTCTGAACTCCACACTAGTTAACCATTTGTCATTCCCAACGTGACTTTTGTCTCAGCAGCTTCCACCACTTCCATCCTCCAGGTCACTCTGTCAGCCTTCTCATAAACAAATGCAGAAGGTCAGCAAATAAAATGTTCATGGGTTAGTCTTTTTTTTTTTTTAAGTCAAGTGGCCTAATTCTATGTGGCCATTTTAAAGGGATCATAACTTCTAGACGCTAGCACCGCTTACAGCACTGAATTGCCTGACGAAATAATATGGACTTGAAATACAGAAACTAATTTTCCACGAAGTTAAAACAGGATTGAAATAATCCAATTTAGGCATTTTTCAAGTTGCCAGTGTCTGAGTACTTCGTTAGATTACAGCATGAGACAGTACTAAGGAAACAAAGGTCGGGGTTCACATCTCTGCCTGGTCCAATTACTATCATTATTTTTCACATTCGCCTTTCACTTCCTTCAATCTCAGTTCTCCTACCATTGTGCAAAGGGATGTCCAGAAAAGGGAGCACGGGAAGGGTTCCGTGAAAACCCACTTTATTTCTGGAAAGACAACGGACAGTCTCTGTGTAATCGCTATGCGTGTTTGTTCCTGGGAGGGTCATTCTGATAAATGTGAAAATACAAGTGTCTATTCATCTAATCTCTTCTCCTTATGTGATTTGAAAAGCATGCATTGTCTTAGTCAGATGGAGGGATTATGTTACTTGAGCATGGGTATTTAATGTACATTATCACATTTATTATCATATCAAAACCAGATGTTTAAAATTTGGGCTAGAAATTCTATAACATGGATTGGATTACCTCAGGGTCACCCTCCCAACTAATGCTCACTGCTCAGTGGTATTTTGTTATGGCTTTAATAGAGCAATGATGTGTTTCCATAAGTCTTAGTCTGGTATTAGCTGACATGTGGGCTAATTTTGGTGGGTTCAGCAGACCCACAGGGGGTTATACAAACCCGAGCAATTTGTTTCCCCAGCAATAAGAAAATATGAGAAGAATTATTGTTAATAGTCAAGGCATCTTTCTCGCTCTCTCTTCTTCCCTCCTCTCTTCTCTCTCTTACTCTCTCTGTCATCCTTTATCTATCTCTTTTATTTCAAATGTATTATCATTTTTCCCCTCTCCAAAGATCCCTCAAACTTCCTCCAGGAACAGCATCAACCTCTAATGACTAACTTTCTTATCTCAGCAACAGCTAATTGAAAACTTCCTCCTGTGTGCCTTTTTTCTGTTGCTTCTGTACCGATGAAATTAAAACAAGCAAGCTTAGAAACACTGATAGCATTCTTGATTTTAAAAAATGATAATCAATGCAATTTAGATAAGGTTAAAAAGAAGGGAATAAAAGCCTAGGTGGAACTAAGCCAACGATTCATCTGTTTGCATTAATAGGTTCCAGCAATGGTACCACAGGCACGGAAAGCGTGCTCGCCACTGCACTTAGCAGGCACATGAGCTTAAAAATAAACTTTGACAATGTAGATCTCTTTGTCCGTTCAGGAATGGAAAACATTATGTACTTCAAAGCATACTAAGCCCGATTTGAGAATGTAGTTGGGATATTGCTCCTCCGGCAATTGGGAGGGTCTTCAGGCCGCACACAGGACATGGATGCTTCATGTGTGATAGTACTTGACCCACAAACTAGGGAGAATACATGACGCTGGCAGTTTGGATCTGCTCCTTCGTCAGGAAGAAACTTCTGTCTTTTAAGCTCTCTGGAATAACTGGGATACAGTTCATCATTTCAGTCAGGGGAATTTCTTTCTGCACCCAACTGTAAAAACAGTATTGGAGTAGCTTATTTCCCTGGCACACGACAGCGTTTGTTCCTTTTTTGAGTGTTTTTGGACAGGAAATCGATCTATAGGGTAACGTTCACACAAAAAAGAAAACAGTATGGGACGATGGCTTGTTAGCACAAGTGACTCCGTTTGGGAAATTACGGACAAGAAACCTTGGAGGAAGAACGGCGTTAAAGATCAAAAGCATGATGACTCCTGATGAAAACATCCCCAAATGATGAACCCACGAGCAAAAAGGAACTTCTACTGTGAGTATCTTAGCAATAATCCTGTATCTTGATTTGTTTTTACAATTTCTAGAATGTGTGGAGTAGATTTCCAAGCAAGTCCTTGATACAGGCAGTCTTCATTATAGACACGTCTATAATGAAACTCATGAGTGGTTCCAACGGTGGGTTAGTTACTGAAATTTTTTTCATGACCTTGCAACCCTGAAATTAATTGCATGTAAATGTGGGCACGTCTTAGGCAATAGGCATGCTATATCAGGCTTTAATAGTGTGATGCACTGTTCTGGCAATGCAAAACTGATCAACATGAACATCTATAAATTCCACTATGTTGGGATTCTGGTCATTTAAACTATGTTTACTTTGGTTTTATGTTATAGTTAATCCTGTAATTTTTTCCTATATAGATCAGCACATATTATTTGTAATTTACTTAGAATATTTCCTCAGTGAATTGTATTTGTGTAGTAGAGAAAAGACGACTTTGAATCTTGGAAGTGGGGAAAAATTGTATGACAGTTTAAACTAAAACTTGGGAACTAAGATCTCTCCTTTTTTTTACGTTTCCATATTTATTTGGTGAGTTGTTTTGTTTGAAAATTGTTTAGATGGTGCTATGTATGACTTCTCAGCCCATAGGAATATTGTTGTGGTCTTAGAATATGAATCAAGCTCATCAACAGCATAAATTTATATAAATATTAAATATAGCCAAGTCCATCTTTAGTCCCTGGTATAAAGTATACACTTAATAGATAGTTTTTGAATGTCGAATATAGGCTGGTGTTGTGTAATAGGACAAAGATCCTGATTATATAGCAATCATTTCATATCAGGATTTTACTTTGTAAACTTAGCCATGAGTACGATTTAATTCTGCTTTACAAAGAGCTGTATAATGATGAGGTAACATTGTATTGCTGTTTTCAATAAGGAATTTCTTTAAAAATTAAATTCTAATTGATTTCCATTCTTGGTTGTTTTTCTTTTGCAATACAAAGGAAGTTATCAAACATTGTTTATCTGAAGAGATATCAAAAAGTTTTTGGAACAGTTCAGTATATAAAATGTCAGCTTATTTACAATTAGCACATAATTTCCCGGTGCTAGTTTGTGGTGTTGGGACTTGGAATTAACAATTTTGGAGCCCCCTCTGCTGAGGATTGATGGGTAAGCCAAGACACTGGCCAAGCCTTGAAATGTCAAGGGCATGAAAATAAACTGAGAGGCAAGTGTATTAAGAGACTTGGAGTCAAACCAAGTACTTCTGGCGGAGAGAAGCAGAAAATATGGAGAAAGGCGTGGAGTGGGAGAGAGCTGGAGAGGTAAGGTAAATTCCTTAGAGATGCCATCTCCGTCTCCTCTGGTGTCAGATAACACTGTTCTGATACTCTACATTTTTTTTAGATCACTTGCTATAGATACTTGTGAAACTGAACACAAGTCTTTTTGCCACTACAAGTATGAAACAAGAACACTGTACACATGGTTTTATTGCATCCTTTTAGAAGGGTGGTGGGATCCCTTGGATAGGAATGACATACACTGTAACTAAGCAACAAGTATCACCAAGGTCAAACACTTTTGGATAATCATATATAACATTTGGATGAGCTTAAATTACCCTTTAACTTTCAGTTCAGTCTCCTACTGAGAAGTATATTTTATATGTCATTTATCTAGGTAAATCTAATTAGAATAAGACATTCTACAGGAATCACTTGGAAGTTCCTTTCCAAATTAGATGGTTGGTTGATATCGTCTGCATGAACACTTTTTCAGGCTAAAATCATTTATTATGCAGAATTCTGGGACCTTAATCAAGGAATGATGCAACATTAGTGAAGTCCTAAGGCTTTCTCTTTTTAAGGAAAGGGAAGGCATGTGATTATAATATAGAAGCCAAGAAAGTAACGTATGATAGAATGATTAATATTTTGCGGATTATCTTCAAAGGGAAAATGTGGGCTTAGATGCTCCCGCAGCAGGATGTGGTTTCTGATGACAAATAATAACATGAATTTTTATGGCACGTTATAAATTTTTTCCTAGTTAGTTGTTTGACATCAGAAAAATCTGTCAGACTGTCCAAAGATCTGTTGTATCAAGAGGAATGAGCTTCCTGCCATTGGTAGACGAGGAGCTTTATCCGAGAGTGAAGAGCAAATATTTTGAGTCAGACAAATGTGTATTGGAATTCCAGCTCCACCCCCACTTATAATATGTGTGACCTTGAGCAAGTTATTAAAACTCTAAGTGTCTGTCTCCCCGCATATAAAATGGGGTTAACAATTCTTCCGTTTTAGGATTATTGTGGATTAAATGAGATCATTTATATCCATAGCCTGGCCTGGAGCAAGCGTGCTATGACCAGATGGCTAACCTATGTGACCTTTCTAACCTTGCGGTTTTAGAATTCCAGCGGTTTAAAATAAGCTCTATCTTAGATTGTGCTAAAAACTACCCAAAGATGTAACTCAATGGGAATATCTATTCTCCCCTAGTGGGCTTCTAATATCAGAAAATTGTAAAGCAAAGCTACATGTGCAGTAGAAGTATGAGCAATAAAAATATATGCATCAGAAATAATGAATTTTTAAAAAGATTTTATTTATTTATTTTTAGAGAGAGGAGAAGGGAGAGAGAAAGAGAGAGAAGGAATCATCAATGTGTGGTTGCTTCTCACATGTCCCCTACTGGGAACCTGGCCTGCAACCCAGGCATGTGCCCTGACTGGGAATTGAACCAGCAACCCTTCGGGTCTCAGGCCGGCACTCAATCCACTGAGCCACACCAGCCAGGGCGGAAATAATGAATTCTTTTAAAAAGCTGTTTTAGATGTGTTAGGTGATGATGTCAATTTGATGGACTAGTTTACAGTCCTCGGTGATTTAGGCAGTAGAAACCCTGGAGTAGCTATTACTAATTAATTTTCCCTTTCATCCTGTGTCTTACCATCTTAAGAAACCCTCTGTAATCAGCAAAGTCATTCTCGGCAGAAATTAATGGCTTTTTCAGAGTTTAATGACTGAAAATGTTCATCTTTAAAATATTTCCTGTGACATCTTTCTATGGTGCTTGCAAAAGCTAAAATGTATGAGGGTGGAGTTTTTGATGATTTAATTTATTGTGTCCATTGGTACAAGTGCGAAGCACTTGGCAGAACCAGCCTTCTTAACTACTGCTTAGGCTTAAGCACTGTTTACACACCGCAGATGGGAAGTAACCGTCTAGCTGTTGGATTTACTATATGGAGAGTTACCACGTATTTGGGAGAATGTCAGCAGTGGCTATTAAAGAAAGTATTATCTTGTATATATATAGTGGCATTTTCTTTTCAAACCATTTCCTCATATATTATTTTATTTTTTCCCATCCTTGAAGTAGAGGTGGATACTGCATTTCCTGCATTTGCTGCATCCTATGAATAATAAACCTCAAGTTTAAGCAGAATTGTCAAAGGAGGAAGTTGAATGTGAAGTGATGAGACTTTGCGTCTACTGTAATTTGTCTAATTGCTTTATGACCATCTCTGAATTTTATCCAGAAATATAGGATTCACCAAGAAATATATGATTCTTCTAGTTCTTTCATGCTTTAACAGGAGCCTTAAACTCCTACTTTGTATTGTACCATCATCCACAGAAGTCCAGTCAATCTGGCAAAAACTAATAATATGAGGTATAGTATAATGAGCTTCAACCCCAGTCAGGCATATGGGAAATCCCGAGTGTCTGGCATTTTCTGTCTTCCCTACCGTCAATATCTCTCAGGTACTTCAAGAGAGTAAAGGAGTTCGCATTTACTCCGTTACATTTTTTGTTTTACAGAGGAGTCAAGGTCACAGTTGTGCTCTTCACCACTTTCCTTGGTTGAAATGCCATGGATCTGTACAATTGTATTTTATATTATTTAAACATTTCATGTATCCGTACCATACTGCTACATTGTATCACGTTATGTTATCTGACAAATTACCCGAGGGACAGACAGCATCAGGTAAAACTCTGCTCCATATGTCCTCAGAGGGCTGATAAACTAAGTCTTGTTGGCACAGATTTTTAGACTTGGGGCCTGGTTACGCTTGTTGATTTTGGTGGAGTAATCAGATGTTTTCCTTTTGGTTTAGTGTGACTGAGGGTTGCAGCCAGCGGGAGCCACAGTTCACAGGTCCCAGAGGAAAACAGAAAACTACATAGTAGCAAGATCGACATCTCACACAAGTCACCCACTGGGTGGTTTTGAAATCAAATAGGCTTTCTTTTCATATCAATAACTTTATTCGTGCTCTTTTTTAGCTTAGTTCCTGATTTTCTTTTCATTGAAAAGCTTATCATTGCTGCACATTCTGTGTAATACTTTTGGTTGGTGGTGTTCCATGCAAATGTAGGCTTAGGGAGGAAATCAGGGAGCAGAGGGCTGGGGTGCCTATTCATTTGAACAGAAGAAAACCCAGAGAAGGTCTTACTGTGCATGAGCATTTGCTCAGGCTCTGTCAGCTTCATTCTTGCCTTCTCCTGCGAGAGAAACAGCCTCGAAGGTTAGATTAAGTGCGGCCCAGCTACTAGAGATGTGATTGCATGTCATTAGATAGTATAATGCTATCTAATGTATAATGATAGTATTTCGCTGTTTTTGTTCTCTGGAAACCCAAGGTCAGAGGTTAAGACGAATCAAACAGTCATATGGAAAAGCAACCAGAACCTTGTCACACCTTGAGATTTTAGAGTTCTGAATAGTGTGGTCCTGACGAAGTTCTTGCTTTCTTCCCTTCATAGTTTAAAGTTTCATTTTATTTTTGAAAAAAAAAATACAGGATTCCTACTTTTTCAGGGTGGGATCGTCTGCTCACAGAACACGAGCTTTTGTTATATATATATTTATTGAAAATATATGTATAAAGTCAAATTCACTAGTTTTTGTGTGTTCAGTTCTGTGCATTTCCGCCATGTATAGAGTCTGGTAACCACCACCATGATTGACAGACCGGGCAGCTCCCTCAGCCTCCAGAGAGTCTCTCATGCTGCCCCTCTGTGGTCAAAACCTCACCCAGTCTGAGTTGCAGGGACCACTTATCTGTTTTCTGTCTTTACAGTTTTGCCTTTTCTAAAATGCCACGTAAGTGAAATTATACAGTTTTCATCTTTTCACGTCTGTTTTCTTTCACTTAGCAGGATGCATTTGTGATTCAACCACGAGATCATGTCTATCAGTTGAGTGTTTCTTTTTATTGCTGGGCAGACTTTTATTATACCAGAGTTTGTTGATGTATTCACCAAAGAAGAACGTTCAGGCTGCTTCCAGTTTGGGGTGATGATGAACAATGCTGCTTTAAGCATAAAGTGCTCCAAACACAGGTTTTTGTGTAGATAGGTGTAAGTTTCCATTTTTGTAGGGTGAACGAATGCCTACCTACAAGTGGGATTCCAGATCATGCGGCTAATGTACATTTAACTTTGTAAGAAGCTGCCATGCTGTTTTCCAGAGCTACTTAACCATTTTGCATTCCCACCAGCAATGTATGAGAGTTCTAGTTACTCTGTGTCCTTGTCCGCACTTGGCATTGTCAGATTTAAAAAAAAATTCCGAGCCATTCTAACACGAGTGTGAGGACATCTCACTGTGGTTTCAAATGCTACCTTTTCATGTGCTAATTTTCCATCTGAGTATCTCATTTGGGGAAATGTCTGTTCAACTCATTTGTCTACTTTTTACTGGATATTTGTTTTCTTATTATTGCTTTAGAGAGTTCTTTTTCAATTATGGGTAAAAGTCCTTTGTTGGATGTGTGATGTAAAGGTATTTTACTGTAGTTTTCTTTCATTTTCTTAGCCATCTTTTATAGAGAAAAGGGTTTTACTTATTATAAGGTACAATTGATTTATTTTTTCTCATAAGGATCAAGTTCCTAATGCTGTGTCTAAAAATTCTCTTCCTAACCCAAACTCATGAGAATTTTCTACTTTTTTTCCAGAGTATTTATAATTTTGTGTTCTACATTTAGGTCCATTGAGTTAAATGTTTTTCACAAGGTCTGAGGTGTGGGTTGGAGTATATATATGTTCTGCATATGAATGCCTGATTGTTTCAGCATCGTTTGTGGAAAAGACTATATTTTATTAATAAAATCGCCTTTGCACTTGCATTAAAAACAGTTGACTATATTTTTTCAGATCTATTTCTAAGTTCTCTATGTTGTCTCATTAATTTATGTGTGTATAGTTTTACTAAAACTATATTATCTCGATTAGTATAGCTAAAGAGTAAGTCATGACATCAGGTAACGTGAATCCTCTAAATTTGTTCTTTTCTCTCAAAGTTGTTTTCTATGTCCTTTCCCTTTTCATATAAATCTGTGATCAGCTTGATAGTATCTGCAAGAATCCTGCTGGGATTTTTACTGGAATAAGTGTTAAATCTCTAGAGCAATTTGGGGAGAGTTGACTTCATAATGGTATTTTGAGCTGTCCGATCTTCCTGTTTAGCTCTTCTTTGATTTCTTTCAACAGCGTTTTGTAGTTTTTATCATATAGACTCTATATATTATTTGTTAGATTTATGCCTAAGTCTTTGATTCTTGAAACTATTATCAATAATACTTAAAAAAGTTTGTTTCCAATTTTCATCGCTTATATATAGATACATGTTAAATTGTTTTGTATACTGCCATGTGTCTTGCAAATTTGCTAACCTCATTTTTTAGTTCTAGGAGCTTTTTCTGGAAATTATTTAGGTTTTCTGTGTAGATCACGCAGTGTATGAACAAAAACAGTTTGATGTCTTCCTTTCCAACATATGTGCTTTTTATTTTCATTTTCACGTGTCTCATTGTACTCACTAGGGCTTTTAGTGCTATGTTAAATAGGCGTGGTGAGAGCAAACATCTTTGATTTGTTCTTGATTTTAGGGAGAAAAGATTTAATCTTCAACCTTAAATATGGTGTCAGCTATAGAGATTTTTGTAAATACATTTTATCAGGTTAAGGAAGTTTCCGTCCAGTGTAAGTATTATAATTATATGATATAGTTTTATGGGAATTTTTATTATGAGTAGATTTTAATTTTTTAAAAATCCCTTTTCTGCATCTATTTATATAATCATGTGGCTTTTCTCCTATTGTATGTTAATATTAATGGAACATTGATTAAATTTTGAATGTTAAACTAGCCTTACAGTTCTAGGATTAATCCCACTTGATTGTGAGGTATGTTTTTAAAAACATTTTGTTAAATTACTGCTAACATTTGTGAGGATTCTCACATGTATGGACACGAGAGGTGTTGGGCTATAGTTTTCTTGTACTGCCTTTCTATTGCTTTGGTGTCGGGTAATACTGACCTCACAAAATGTCAAGAATTCTCCTTTCTGACTCAGCATGTACAGATGTTAACAAAATGTTATTTGAACAGAGAGAAATTAGTGATTAGGTTTGCCGTAATGCTGTTCCATTGAGAGGGTGCTAATCTAAAGAACATATCATTAATAAAAGCAAGTGGAACACCTGATTTGTACAATTCAGTGAGACTGTCTCAGAAAATTGTTTAACGCGATCATCCGTGTGTGATGTAAGTTACGAAATCACACCCAGCCAGGGTCACCTCTCAGCTCCACCTGGCTGTCATGAGGTTATGTTTGTACCAGGAGTCCATCTGGTCATATTCCCATAAGCCGATGGGAGTCTGTTAGTATTTCCACATCTATCCTGAACAGTATAATAGCTTTGTTCCACAGAGAGACGAATTTTCCAGAGTTAGTGGAAACCTACATCTGTCTCCCTGTTTTCTTGATGGGGCAAATGTAGGCTGCTTTGATGGTATGGTGATGCCAAATATAAGAACATCAGCTTAAGGAAGAGAGTTCTGAACTCTGAAATGAGAGCAAGGAAGACAGATATGGCAGACGTCAGTCCTTTTAGTGCAGGAGCAGCATGGGAAGTGTGAGGATAGCATAATGTGGTGGTTACGGAAGTGAACTCTGCAGTTCGATGGCCTGGTTTGAACTTGCCAGCTGGGTGACCTTAGGTAAGTTACTAAGCCCCTCATTGGTCATTTTATTTATTTATTTATTTTAAAGATTTTATTTATTTATTTATTTAGAGAGAGGGGAAGGGAGGGAGAAGGAGAGGGAGAGAAACATCAATGTGCGATTGCCTCTCACATGGCCCCCACCAGGGACCTGGCCCACAACCCAGGCTTGTGCCCTGACTGGGAATTGAACCGGCAACCTTTTGCTTTGCAGCACAAAGCCCAACCTACTGAACTACACCAGTCAGGGCCTCATTGGTCATTTTAAACAGAATTAGTTTAAAGCTCCTTTTCAATTTCCCTCTTATTTCTGCTTTCCCAGGTGCGAACCCTCTGTTTTGTGGGGCTCTGAGTCTCTGGCTTGTCTTCTGTGTATTGGACTCCAGAATGTTGCATTCTCAAATGATTTGCTTTTCAAGGATTAACTTCCTGTAGCAGTCCTCTGTGTGAACTGGGCTGTGGTTGCCTCTCTCCGGAGTGATTTTCCATGGCTTCAGATCCTGTGCCACCAAATTCAAGCTTTTCAGCTTGAGGTTTTGAGCTACATAAAATTCAGATTTACACACAAACCATAAATAAGGTTATGGACTCCTTGGCAGGTAACTCTGCATTCATTCATGACCAGGTATGGGTAGTTTATTTCTGGATGATCCCATGGATAGTAAGTAGACATTTTCTCCTCTTTTAAGAATCCCAGTGATGGCGGTTTGTTCTTACAGCACCATTTGCCCTTGGATCTGTGATTCTTTTTCACCTCCATGGGTACTCCCTTAATTTATAGTACTTGCAGATTTACTTTTATTGGTTGAATAAATTAAAACAAAGGTATTTAATGCACTATGGGATCATCAGAAACTAGGTGAGATCTAAGGGGTAAAAAAAGAAAAAGAAGCAACGAGAAATAAGAACTCTGAGCAGAAACCAGAATCCTAAGCAAACACAAAGGCAAGGGTTGCCCTGGAGGACGATGCCAGTCCAGCGTCGGCGTCACCAGACTGGTGCCCCTCCTAGTTGGACGCTCCTCCATTAAGCGGAGGCCCTGGAAGGAGCTACAGTGGCTTCAGAGCAGTGGCACCCCTGGCCTCTCTGGAGGGAAGCATTCCCAGGTTAGGGGCTCAGGATCAAGTGTCGCCAAATATGAGCGTGTCATCCAAACTTAGCAATACCCAAGGAAATAAGCCACTTGACTCTGAGGCAATAGAAACAATGAACAGCAAATTAGACATTAAAGAACTGGAGGCATTGGAATTATACAAGGCAGGATCTAAAATTCTACATGAAATGATTAAAACTAAAAATGAAATAAAATGAGTAAGGGTTAAAAATCTATGAAAGATGAATAGGCATATTCATAAAAGAACCAATACATCTTGGCAATGAAAAATATAATCATTAAACACAAAAGTCAATTAACACATTTAACACTGAAGAGAGGAATTGGAAGGTAAGTTTAAAAATATGATTCTGAGCATGGAGTATAGGGAGAAAAGATATAAAAAATACAAAGTAGTTAAGAGGCATGGTGGATGCAGTAAAAACAAATAACTAGTGTTCAATTGAAGTTTAATTTTGAGAGAATGAAGGAAAGGCACTATCCAAATAAATACTGGTGAGACTTTTAAAAAATAATAAATGTCACACAACTACAGACACATAACACATCAAGCAGGTTAACGAAAGGGAACCACACCTATATATAGTACAGTAAACTGTAAAATATCAAAGGCAAATAGAAGATCTTAAAAGCAGAGGAGAAAGACTGCTTACAAAGGAATGATAATTAGATTAAAAGCTAATTTCTATGTAAAAATTTGAGAACTTCAATGAAATGGTTGTTATAGTTCTATAAGTATACAAAGGAAATAAAATCTAAATATTATAATTGCTATCAGATAAGAGAAACTATTAAACTTTTTCTGTATATGCATGTCCCCAAAATCTTAAGGAAGATCAACTATTCCAATAAAGTATAAAATTTTCCAAATATTTGTATGAAACAAGATTACATTGATACCATAGTCAGCTGCACAAATTAGAAACAAAAATCCTGAATAATCCTTGCATTCTAGGAATAATCTACTTATTCTCCTTTTTTGCTGGTATATTCTTTTTGTTGGCATTATATAGAATTTTTAAGCTCGTTAATATAATTTACCATATTTACATATCAAAAAAGAGAAATAAGTCATTATCCCAATAAGTTAAAAAGGCATTTCGTAACAATTACATCCATTCTTAATTTATAAAACATAAACCCTTAATTAAATAAAAGGGGATCAATACTTCCTGAGTATTTAAAAATGTATCTCAAACAAAATGTCAACCTCCTGTGTAATGGAAAACACTAGCTGCATCACCACTAATGTTGGGAATAAGACTGAGATGTCACAGTTGTCTTTCTAATTTGACATTGATCTGCATGTATGTATTAGTACATTTCACATTGGTCTGGCTGTGACAGAAAATATAACTAGAGACAGAGGAAAGCAAGTAACACATAAAATGGGAAGTAGGAAATAAAATGATTATTATTTGAGTATGATTTATTGGCAGAACAAACTAACTCTAACAAATTAAAAACCTCAACAAATTAACTGTATCAAATTAATATATAGTATTTGGCTTTCGAATTATACAGGGTAGGGCAAAAGTAGGTTTATAGTGTGAGCATGTGAAACAGAGGGTTTATTGTTATATTATTATTTATTGTATTATTTTCCATACAAACTACTGTTAAATCTAAATTTATCCTACTATAACCCCAATTACAAGATATAATGAGAAAAATCTCTTTTTGTAATAGCAACAGAAGGGATAAAATCTTTAGAAAAGTGTTTAACAATGAATGTGTACAATCTATGTAAAGAAAAAATATGTTGAATAACCAGGGAACATAAAAGAATAATTGAAAAAATGAAAAAGAAAGTCATTTTCTTGGGCAAATATCAGGTCTTTCTAAATTAATTTATACTTGTGACATGCTCTCAATAGAAAGTAGTAACAAGATTTTTTACACCAAGAACATTTATTCTAAAATTCTTAAGAAAAACAAAATGAGCCAGAGAAAATTGTTTTTTAAATATGAAAATGTCATATAAAAACATATAATAAAGCTATAATAATTAAAACAAAAAGGAATAAATGTCTGAATGGACAGGTAGGTAGTACAAACTATAAAGTTCAGAAATAGGTCTAAATGCATGTAAGAATCTAGCATATGATAAAAATGTTATTTCAGCCCTGGCTGGTATAGCTCAGTGGATTGAGCGCAGGCTGGGAACCAGACGGTCCCGGTTCGATTCCTGGTCAGGGCACATGCCTGGGTTGTGGGCCAGGTCCCCTGTGAGGGCCATGTGAGAGGCAACCATACATTGCTGTTTCTCTCCCTCTCTGTCTCCCTCCCTTCCCCTCTGTCTAAAAATAAAATAAATAAAAAATCTTTAAAAAAATATATATTAAAAAATGTTATTTCAAATCAGTGAGAAGAGAAGGAAAATTATAAATGTATTGTGTTGACTGAGAAGCCACTTAAAAAAAAGAAAGATTTATTACATCATCCCTTCTACCACATAAATTAAATTTAGTTCACTACTAAATATTTATTTATTTTATTTTTATTTATTTATTTATTTATTTTTAAATTTACCATTAAACCTATCCAGGTCTGCTGCTTTCTTATTTCTTTCTTTCTTTTTTTTTAAAGATTTTATTTATTTATTTTTAGAGAGCGGAGAAGGGAGGGAGAAAGAGCAATGTATGGTTGCCTCTCACATGGCCTTCACTGGGGACCTGGCCTGCAACCCAGGCATGTGCCCCGACTGGGAATCGAACCGGGACCCTTTGGTTCCCAGCCCGCGCTCAATCCACTGAGCTACACCAGCCGGGCCTTCACTACTAAATATTTAAATAAAAAAAATAAAATCCATGTTGGGAAGCTTTTCTAAGCATAAATTAAAAGCCACACATCAGAACAAAAGAATTGATAAATTTATTACCCGAAAGAAAGTAGGCAAGACAATTAACACTATAAAAAGTCAAAAGAGCCCTGACTGGTGTGGCTCAGTTGGTTGGGCATCGGCCTGCAAAGCGAGAAAGGGCACTAGTTCAGTTCCTGCTCAGGACACATGCCTGGGTTGTGGGTTTGGCCTCAGGTTGGGGTGTGTATGAGAAGCAATGGGTCGATGTTTCTCTGCCTCTCTTTCTCCCTTTCCCTCTCTCTAAAAATAAATACAATCTTTTAAAAAAGTTAAAAGATATTTTCAAGTTATCTCATGGACAGAGATTTTACGTATCTCAAAAGCCTGCGAACCATCACGAACCCCCCTAACAACCAAGTGGAAAAAAGGCAAACACACACACACACACACACACAGAAAAAGTAAGTATAAAGTAAATATGAATGACTTGTAAACATAAAACAAAGTTTAATTTCACATTCAGTAAGAGAAAGGAAAAACACTTGGGAAATCATAAAGGAAAATACCTTGACATCTATGTTATTAAAGGTATGGAAACAAAGACTCTCAAATTATTGGTGGCAGTTAAAATTGATGCAAACATTATGGAAAACAATCTTGAATGTATGTGAATACTAAAGATGTACATAATCCCAGACCCAGCAATCCTGCTTCTAGTCCATTCTTAGATGTGTAGATGGATAATGTTTATGTCTAAGGGGATTTACTGAAATGATTTTGAATAACAAAGCATTGGAAATAACATAAATGTCTATTATCATAGGTGCGGTGACATCAGTTACTGTGAATGCTTTGCTATGTAATCGTGGCAAAAAGAATGAAGCAATTCAATATACATTCCTGTGAATGTCTAGATCAGGGGTGTCCAACCTCTCAGCATCTGTGGGACACACACGTCTTGGGCCACATATTAAATACATTGCTACACATAATCACACACACAAAAATCTCACAATGTTTTAAGTAAATGTATGATTTTGTGTTGGGCTGCATTCACAACCATGGGGTGCAGGTTGGACGCCCTTGCAGATGATACCATAATATAAGTTCCTCACTGGAATGTAACTTTCATAACTAAACCAAATGGTCCACAGGTGCAGGAATTTGTTTCCTATTTAATTCACTGTTGTACCTATAACAATCTTGGTACATAGTACAGCTTAAAATGCTTACTAAGTGAATTAAAGGTTATATGGAGAGGAAAGCAAGATGTGTAATGTATTGAGTTTGAGATATCAAAAGGGGAGTTGGTTGAAGGCGTTTATTAGGTCATTGGAAATATGACTCTAGAGTTAGAGGTAAAAATTCAGAATTATCAGTTATATCCATAGATGTGTGTTTAGAAGGGACAGGGGATTTATTCCTGGGTGGCATCAGTTTGTAATGGGCAGACAGAGAAGGAAGGGCCAATAAGGCAGCAGAGCCATAGATGGTAATGTAGGCATGAATGGTATTTGGAGCCAAAAGAGAGGATTTTGAGAGAATAAGCAACTCTATCAAATGCCATAGTGATATAAAAATAAGAACAGCAAACAAGACAAAAACGTGTCGTTTGGATTGGTAGTTAAGACCACAGGTTCAGCTGAGTGTTGGTAGCAGAGGTGATGAAGGAAAGAAAGTGAAAACTAAAAGTTATGCTAGTATTTTGATGTCTGACCATGGTGGGAGGGTGGGGAGAGGGGATTTAATAGGGAAGCATATCTGTGAGTCATGAGAAAATTTTGCTCACTTTGGTCTAGACCCAATGGTGAAATCTCACAATCAACGAACCAGGGATCCCTTCCAGAACAAAATGACCCCTAAATTCACACTTTGGCACACTTCTTTAAAAAATAAAACACTAAAGTGCTTTGGGAAATTTCTCAAAATTGCTTTGAGAAACGCATGGGTCTCAGTGTGGATCAAGAAATATAGATGATGAACATGGACCATCTTACCATACCATAGTGAAGAAGCTCTCCAGACTAACAGGGCTATGCCATTTGTTCGTGAAAATGGAACAAATTTAAAGGGGTACTATTAACGAAAATTGGGACAATTTTAGTAAGATAATAACTGCAGTGGATGGAAATTCTTCAAATGTTTCAATCCTTGAATTCATAATGATAAGAAAATACTTACCTGGAGATTCAGGGAAGGCCTCTGAAAGCCTCAGGTGAGCTGAAATTGAGGGATAGGTAGGAGAGAGCTGATAAAGACCACGAGGAGAGTATAACAGGTGCACAGACAGAGGGCGGAACTCAGCCTTGTGTGGCTGGAAGACAGTGGGTGGGAGGGAGACAGGTCAAAACGAGGCTGGGGAAGCATGCAGGGCCAATCACTCAGGGCCATGTGGTCATGCCAAGGCCTTGATTTTTTATTCTGAATGCAATAGAAGCATCTTGAAAAGTTTTATGCAGGGAAGGAATGTGATCATATTTGCAGTTTTAAAAGATCACCCTGGCTGCTGTATGGCCAATGGATTGGAAGAGTCAAGAGCAAAATCAGAGAGAGAGAGAGAGAGAGAAAGAGGGAGGGAGAGGGAGAGAGAGTTAGGGGCTACTGCAAGTGAGAGATGAAACTGGCTAGGTTCGAGAAACATTGGTGGAATTCCATTCTCTGTCAACATGAAATAAGCAACTAGAACAGGAACAGAATCACAGAAATGGAGATCACATGGAGGGTTATCAGCGGGGAGGGGAGTGGGGGAGAATGGAGGAAAAGGTACAGGGAATAAGTAGCATAAATGGTAGGTACAAAATAGACAGGGGGAGGTTAAGAATAGCATGGGAAATGTAGAAGCCAAAGAAGTTATATGTACGACCCATGGACATGAACTAAAGGGCAGGGAATGAGGCTGGGATGGGGGTACAGGGCAGAGGGGAATAAAGGGGGGGAACGGGACAACTGTAATAGCATAATCAATAAAATATATTTTTAAAAAAATTTTAAAAAAGAAACAATCCAAGAAAAGCCTGTTGCTCTCTGGAGTATACACGTATAATCTTCTGTGTCCTAAGTATCTGATAAAACAAGCCCTTTTATCCTATTCTACTATTACCAATAACTGGATGCAGCATAGTTTTCCCTGACAGAAGATAGACACCATGTAATTTTTATATTTATAATAAAAATGTAGGAGGCTCTTTTATGTCCAGTAGAGTGATATCACCTTGCTTTTAAAGTCTTCTAAACAGATAAAATTACTTAGTGTTACAGTCTGTTTTTGCCTTTTCTGAAGTAATGTATAGACCTTTCAAAAAGTGGTTTGGGGTCGGAGACTTTGTGTTTCTTACTAAATTCATATAAAGCAAAGTAACTATCTCTATGTAAAAAGGAGCTGTTTCTCCCCTTGAGAGACACATGTGAGCAAGCAGGCTACTCCTCAGCTGAGATGACCAGTAGGGCAGTGTCACTGGTTAGTGGCCAGTGCCCATTAGTTGTTGCCTCTGTTCTGATGGGCCAGTGCCGATGCACTCATGTTTGTTAAACATTGAAAACTCTCTCTGTGCATGTATATTACCATAACATTTCCAATTGTCCTTCGGAACACATTTCAATCAATTCACTCTTTATATGGTTGGGCTTAAAGGTTGAGAATAGGCAACATTCAGACATGACATACCATCCTTTTAGGGGACAGGGAAGGAAGATTGTTAAAGAATAGGTTATAGGTTGTCTTTCTTGAAATCTCTATTTTCCAGTATGCTTGGTTATTCTCCATGGAAAACAAGACTTCAGTGGATTCGCTTTCATGCTTTTCTTCCTTTTTTTTTTTTTTTGACACAGTATCATTGTTTTCTTTTTTAATGGAGACCTCAACTTCTTGCCATATTGTAATTGGGAAAAAAGAAGCCAGGAGGATTTTTTTCAACAGGAGCCAACCATACATCTATGGGTCAACAGTCACAGTATTAACTGTCCTTTGCTCTTTTGTTTCACGAGTTTGCATTTCTACCATTTCTGCCAATCCTACAAAGGTAGTTTGTGTGGTACCCTGAAGAAGTGTGAGGTTGTGGATATTTTCAATGAGGACACTCTTTAAGGATGGTTTTGTGCTGTGAACACCATTAATAATGTTTAGGACCAAATTTGTTGCATAAGTGTTTCAAGCTTTGAAGTGTTATTAACAATGAAAGAAAATCTTACTATAAAGTTGTTTAGACCTCTTTCTGGAATGGCTTGTAGTTGGTTAAAACCTAGTCATGACCCTCACTTTCTTGTGGGGCTCATAGGCCACCTCAGAAGTCAACTTCAAAAGACAAATGCCAAACACCTTTTCAATATCAATACCTTTAGATGTTAGTGTCTTTCCAGGGTGATGATTGCATGATGTACTCATTTGGATGTGTGAATTCCAGAGCATTTGCTTTGTACTTTATCCTTTGTTCCTACCATATTCACTCAAACGCATAATTAGGATTAAAGAATCCTCAATTAAAATGTTATATATAGGATAGCACCTCTTAATTTCATTTTATAAGGCTCCTGGTCTGTCTACCTCTAGTCTTCTACTATAAGCAATCACATTTCCATAGTGATGAAAGGACTTAATAATTTCAATTTTATTTATTTATTTATAAAATGCTCACTCAAGGGTATATTTATTGATTTTTAGAGAGAGGGAGAAACACCAATGTGGGAGAGAAACATCGATCAGTTGCCACCCATGTGCGCCCACCTGGAGATCGAACCTGTGACATAGGTGTGTGCCCTGACCCGGGATTGAACTCACATCCTTTTGATGTACCGATCAATGTCCAGCTAACTGAGTCACCCAGCCAGGGCCATTTCAATGATTTTAAATGACCCGGTTTTATTTTTAATCGCAGAAAGTATGTTTTCATTGCTAGATGATAGTTGGATATTGGCTATTAAGAATGTATTTTTCACTTCACAGTAATGGCCATGCACCTTCGGACAGACAGAGGTTACACTTGTGCCACTCACGTGAAGTGCTTGTGATTCAGCCTGTAAACCTCAGTGTTTGAGAAGTATGACTTGATTTTTCTATCAAGTGAACTTAACTTTTATTTCAAGTTTCCTATTTTACCTGAGAGCAGTTTAATGTTCATCAGTATGAGGTTTCTTCCATTGTTTCAGGGTCTGTTCAGTCAATTCAGGGTCTTCCCAAATCCCGGGTTTGCTTCTAGGTTCTGGAGCTTTCCGTGGTTTATGCTCTTGGCATGGATCTTTCGACATCTGTGTTGGTAGCATTTGCTGTGTCCTCTGTGGTCCCTGAGCCCTCACAGTCTGTATCCTCCTTGTCCTAAACATCAGGCCTCTTCAGGTCTGCTTGGCAATTTCTGAGCCCCTCTGAGGAGACACCAGAAGTGCGTGGCTGCTCCCTGTGCCTTCTGGGCCCACAGGGGATTCTCTGATGTTGTTTTGGTCTCCTTCTGGCTGGACACTGTGTGCAGCCATTGCTACTCCAATACTGCTGTGCTGAGCCGGGCGGGAGTGCATTCGAAAGAAATGTGTGCCTTACTGGGGTCTTCCGAGGCACGTTTCACGTCACAAAGCCTGCCTGGGGATATGCACCCTCCCCCTGCCAGACTTGGCCGGGGGTGGGGGTCCCTTTATAAGGATTTAGGAGCATCTAATCTCTTTTCCTCTCTCTGGTTTTCGTTTCTTTTTCCAGCCCAGATAACCTTTATGTTCTCTAAAACTGAGAAGAAAAAAACCCTCAGATTTTAGACATTACTATTTTTCCCCCTTTATGTTTATAGAAAGCCTTTGGATTTTGAGACTCCGAAGTCAGTGATTTATTTTTTTGTTCTTCTTTCCTTCCTGGAAGCTCTCAGTCTGGAAGTGGCTTTTTCACTGGGTGTAGAGTCCCATGAGTAAACATGAATTGCTAGGAATGAAGAGAAAGAGCTCAGTCATACAATATCAGAGAATGAATAGCATGGTTGTTTTACACATGGCTTCCCACAGCCTACAGAGTTTTAAACTGAAGGAAGTGACCCTAAAATGTGAGCCTTCCATTTTAATGCAGTGATCACTGCTGTGAAATAGCTGTGTAAACCCCTTTCAAATGATCAATCTTGCATTGTATGGACTTTCTCTAAGGCTTAGTGTGTTGTTTGTTGTTGTATTTTTTTTCCTGTACAGTTAGATTAGGAAGAACATTTGTTCTTGGAAATACATGGGCTCTTTGGGCTCCAGCCAGGCCTGTCTGACAAAGACATTCTTCTATGTACAGCTATCTGACAAAGAGAATTCCCGCTGTATTAGCTGAACTAGTCAGTTCAGTGACCCTTTAATGAATTATCTTTTAATATACGCCCCCTGGCCATAAATACATCACTGTTTTTTGTCCTCACTTGAGAACATTTTAAAATTGCTTTTAGAGAGAAAGGGGGGTGTGGAGAGAGAGAAACAGAGACAGAGATACACAGAGAGAGAGAGAGAGAGGGAGAGCGAGAGAGAAACGCCTATGTTAGAGAGACAAGCATCGAATCACGTTCCTCCTCTCTGCACCTGGACAGGGGATCGTATGTGCCTGGACTGGGGGTCAAACCAACCACCTAGGTATGTGCCCTGACTCAGAATTAAACCCACAACCTTTCAGCTATGGGATGATGCGCTAACCAACTGAGCCACACTGGCCAAGGCCATAAGTATGAGGTCTATCCAGAAAGTATCCAGCCATGTGATATGAAAAATAGAGACATTTATTGAAGAAGATATAAGATACAAGGAACATTGCACATAGAACAATGACGCCTCAGTTGCCTTGATAGTAAGCACCTTGGTATCTCACACAGTTCTCCCAGATGCCATCAGCTGCCTTGTATTTTCCTGAATCTCATTGGTGATCTGAAATCTCTTCCCTTGCAAAGGTGATTTTAGTTTTGGGGAAAGCCAGAAGTCACAGGGTACCAAATCTAGGCTGTAGGGGGCTGAGTTGTCTGGGTGATTTGATGTTTCACCAAAAAGCTCTTCATGAGATGTGATGCGTATGTGGGCACATTGTCATCGTAAAGCTGCCAACCACCAGGTGCCCATAGCTGTGGCCTTCTGAATCATTTGAATAGTTTCCATGAAGGAATGTGCAAACTTGCTGCAAAATTTGATGCAGATTCATTGCTCTACTCACTCAGTCGTTTTGAATGCAATGGCATGCAGTACACGTGCTCACTCAATGGTGTCTACCGCCCTGACTGACGAGTACCGTGAAGTTGTCATTGTTCATACGTGTGTATTCCAGTCCCCTCCCCTTGGCTTCCGGGTCACGCCAATGTCAATGTTGGGCAAACCGTTTTCGTTATATTAACAATGGCTGGACTTTTTTCCAGACAGACCTCCTATGTCACTTTAGTATTATTGTATAGCTTGAATTCAGTTATGGTGGAGCATTTTGAAAATGGAAAGATATGTGACGGCGTTTTTGGTTGAATGACACCACTGCAGTTATAGTCAGTAGCTGAGTCTCTCATCAGAGAGCCTGGCCATGGTCCAGATTTGGCCTCTAAAGGTATACATTACAGGTAAAGTCCATTTTAATACACAACAAATTTCTGGATTTGTTTTGACATCCATTTTACATTGTAATGGGAGTGGTGTGAAACCATTAAAAATCTAACGAAACAGTTTTTAGTTTTCAAGGCGCTGTTTTGCAGGTGAGGATGTTTAGGTGAGAGAAATTGCTGATGAGTTGCAGAGGCTGTGCTTGCTCCCAGGTAGCTGGCCCTACATTTTATCAGACGCTCTGTTTTCTTTGTTGTGTTTCCCATCCACTACACCCACTCCTGCTGCCTCTGATGGTCTCGTCCTTAGGACACAGATGAGGGGAAGGGCCAGCTCTAGGGACCTGATGGGGAGAGTGCTCCTGCAGGCACAGCCCCGCCCTGACACCCCGTTAGCTCATTCTGTGGATCAGAGGATGAGCCACGTGGCCTGGAGCTATCTCTGGTTGGGGCTAGTATTTGGTCAAGGACTTTCACGCTCTAGCCAAAGTCAGGGCTGTGTCAGGCACCTCTGCAACATTCATGTCAGCTCCTCATAGCCTTAGTTCACAATGTTCAAAGGCCCAGTGGGCAGGTGCCTGGGGCACTTACTCAGAAAGTAATGTGCCCCTAATCCTGGCATGCAAGGCTATGTGAACCTACGCAACTTCAGGTTTATTGATACCAGTTTTGTACGGAAATGCTTGTGCTAGCCCAGGCCTCTGAAGCAAACTGCTTTTGGAAGGTGACTTGTGGTTTTCTGCCCTGAGCTTTTTTCTCCTGGTATTCCTCTGACTTTCCAAAATCTTACCAATGCACGTTCTTCATAAAGCTTTCCGTGCCTTGAAATTCCCATTGAAAAAAAAATGTTACTCAAATATCAAAGAATCCTAAATGAGAAAAAATATCAGTGATTCATTAATATTTTATAGTATTTAAGAGACTCTGTGATTTATATTTATATATGTATATATATACACACACATATGATTTACCTAATTGTTTCACTGTTGTCTTTATATCCATTCTCACCTACCAGAACTAATAAATTAACAGCCTGCAGAGTAGACTTCTATACTTTTCTTCTTGCTCAAACAAATATACATACCTGTAGGAGTTTCTTTCTTCACTGAAATAAAATCATACTGTACACATTACATTGCTTACTGATATGTTCTGGACACAAATTGCTTACGAGCCAATATGTCTAGTGCTTAAGAGCAAGGCTTTAGGGTTAGTCTGCCTGAGTTCAAATCCAAGCCCTGGAACTAGACGGTCCTGTGACTTCAGGAAAGTTATCTAACCACTTCGTTTTCTCTCATTGGTTACTTGGGAATAATGACAGTTTGAATCTCATGAGGTTATTGTGCAGGTTAAAGAAATTAGTACATGACAAGTGTGTGGAAAAGCACACTCAATACACATAGTTACATATTGCCCATATGGGCCAGAAAATATGCATATACACACAAACTTAAAAGTTTATGTAAATGAGATGATCATAATGTTTTCATTCCAGAATGGTATTTCTATTTTTGCTGCTTCTTTCGGTCCCTCCTTTCTCCTTCTTCCCACAGCTGCCTCTCCTACTCCCAACACTGGAAGTAGCGTAAACATCAGCAAGTACAAAACCCCTTGGCTTGTATAGTCTTATCTGTATTCTTCGGTAACACCTCTGATGGTGATCGAGCCAGATCTCACATGTAAACATATACATATCATATACACATGTGCACATATACACACTTGTGCACATATACACACATGTGTGTACATGTTTGTCAGTTTGCTCTACAAAAGTAAAACTACGTTATATACATAATTTTTTGAGGGGAACAGCTTCCTTTTCTCACTAACTGTTTTTGGAAATCCCTCCAGGTTAACAGATATAGATAATATTGTGTTCTGTGGATTACCTAAGTTTTCTGAATTATCTGAAGAATATTGCGTTCTCTGGATTAAGATAATGCATCTGAGCTCTTTGTGTACACGGTTTTGTCAACTTAGTGTATGGCAATGCAGATGTGGGCTCACATATTTTTATTTACTGATGGTTATATTTCTATGGGATATATACCCAAAAGAAAGATTACTTGGTCAAAGGTTTATATATTTTTAATCTTAATAAATGTTGCCAGATTGTGTTCTAAGAGTTATATCCATTTCCATTTCCACCAGCAATGTGGAAAATACTTTTTCCACATATCCCCACTGACAATATTTTCATTGTTTAAAATTATTGTCAGTCTGATGGGTTTAAGATGGTTTATTGTTAACAGTTTTCATTTCCTTATTAGTGAATTAAAAATATATATTTGTTGGCTGTTTAGATCTGTTCATCTGTGAATTGCCTATTTAAATCTGTTGCTCATTTGTCTCTAAGGCTGTTTTCTGTTCCTTGTCAATTTTAAAAGCTTTCTTCATATAATTACAGCTTTTAAACCCTTATCTGTCATTTGTAGTACAAACATGTTTTCTAAGTCTATTATTTGTTTACTGTCTTTATTTATAGTATCTTCTACCACACAGCAGTTCTTTATTAGCTTCTGTCTAGATCTGCCCCAGAAGTCCTAATAAAACGTTAAAATTATATTTATATATAACAATTTACCTGTGTTTTCCATATGACATCAGATAGGGTTATTATTTTATAATTTTTTCAGGATGAATACTCAGTTTGGGGAGTAATTTTGTGAAATGTTTTCCTCCCGTAAATTAAATTATACTGTGGTCAAAGATTATAAGATTAAGATTCATAGATCTCATAGGTTCTATGCCTTTCTTATTCAATTCAGTTTAGATTGCTATTTTAAAGGCAATGTTTTCTCATTTCTTTTTCTAGAGATATATGTTATTAGAGAAGGGAAAAATCTATTGATGTTAGTCTGCTTACCTGCTATCCAGCCATTCCATAAGTTATTGATACCCATAGTTCCTCTCTTTTTAAGTGTCTAAGATTTTTAAGTACACAATCATATCATCAGCAAGATAGAGATAGTTTTATCTCTTCATTTTTAACATTTATACCAAATACTTAATTTTCTTATCTCATTGTTTTCAGTAGACTTTCCAAACTAATTTTGAATAAATATAGCAATACCAAGATCTCTCCTTAATTCCTTTTATTGGATTCTTTCTATTATTTTGACATTAAGACTACTTTCAACTTTTGATTTTAGTAACTTTTCCAATGCATACCTTTTCCTATAATAAAAAAATTCTTATTTAGGTTGGCTGTTAATATTATCAAACGTCATTTCAACATCTGTTAATGTGGTCATATATTTTGAGTTTTCCCTCAATTTGATGAAACGCTAAACTCCAGTGATAGATTTCCTAATTCAAACCTCTTCTTGCACACCTAGAATAAACACTACTTAGTCAGTTGGGGGGTTTTGTTGATATGTAGTTAGAGTCTATTTGTTAATATTTCATTTAAAGCTTTTGCATTGACTTTTCTGAGATTAACCTATTTCAATCAAGATTTGATATTTCATGTATGCTAGCTTTATATAAATTGTGAAGTTTTCCATATTTTCTCTGGTCTGGAATAGTATATATTTTATTCTTTAAAGGTCTGATAGACCTCAGCTATGAAAATATCTGATGAATCATATTTGCCTTCCATTCAGGTCTACAGAAATTGGTCAATAGAAGTTTCCTCTTCTTTTTCCTCAAAATTTCCTTTTTCTGAATTAAAGTTCTCATTTTGGCTCTGTTCACTTGTACAGAAATTGGCCAATAAAAGTTCCCTCTTCTTTTTCCTCAAAGTTTCTTTTTCCTCAATCAAATTCCCATTTCAGTTAATAAATTTTGTATTTCACTGAAAATGATCCCTTCCCACTGTTTTTTCAAATTAATTATTATAGATTTGTATGCAATATGTTCTTATAATTCTTTCAATTCTTTCTGCATTTGTGGTTTTCCATTTACTTAAGTTATCTTTAATTTCTGTTAACAATACTTTGCAATATTTAATGTATAGACCTTGAGAATTTTTCATTAGATTTATCCCTCAGTATTTCATATTTTTGATGGTTGTTTCCTTAATTTTATTTTCTAGTTGTTTGTTGCTAATATATAAGAATTCAACTGATTTTGTGTATTGACCTCATAATCGGCAACCTTAATACATTTACTTATTTGTTCGAATATTTATGCCTTAAGATTTACTAAATGGATAATTATGTAATCTGTGACTAGAGATGACTTGACTTGTTCCTTTGAATTTCTTATGCCTTTTACTTTTTCCTTGCCTTGCTGCACTTGATATGACCTCAGCTCAATTTTGAATAGAAGTGGTGAGAATGGGTATCATTACCTTGTTCCCAATCTTAGGAGGGCAGAGCCCTTGAGGTTTTTCATTAACTTTCTAGGACCTCTATGGTCTTACTTTATAGCCAACTTTGTATCAGGTTGAGAAAGTTACCTTCTGTTCCCGTTACTGAGAGCCTTTTATTTTCCTCATGAGTGGGTATATAACTTTGTGAGATGACTTTTCTATATTTACTGTAATGTGATTTTGTTTTTCTTTTATTATTTTAATGTGAATTATACTGATTGATTTTCAAATGCTTAGCTAATCTCATGTTGCTAAGATCATCACCAATCTCTTGTGATGTGTTGAGGTTTTTACATATTGCTGCATTATTAGTTTAACATATTGACTTAATGGTTTTTATCAAGGATTTGGGGGTCTAAATTCATGAGACATATTCCTTGGTAGCTGTTTCTTTTGGCAATGCTCATGTTAGCTTTTGATATGAGTTATATTGACCTTGTAAAATGTGTTATAAAGTATTCCCTTCATCATTAATTATTTGGTAGAATTCACCAATAATGAATTGACCCAACCTAGGGTTTTCTTTGTGGGGAGTTTTAAAATTATGAATTTAGTTATTATCACTTAATATTTATATATTAATATTATGATATTCTATTTTTTCTGTTTTCATAATTTAGGATATTTGTCAATTTTATCTAAGTTTATTAGTATCACATTTAAAAAATATGCTTGTACTGTCTTTTTAAGGTTTATAGAATCTATATTGATCTCTTTCATTTCTGATATTGGTCATTTGTGTTTTCTCTCCCTTTTCCTTGAGAGATAACCAAGGTGGTTGAAGATAGCTGTGTATGCTCAGTGAGGTAGTTGCTGGTGAGTTGTTGATTCTCTTCCAAGACATATGACGTCAGCTTGAAGTGTCTCCCTTGTGTTCTTCTAACTTCAAAGGTGGAGAGAGTTCAATCCACTTGTTTTCAAATCTTAGAAACCAGAGAGACACTGCATCTCACTGGGACATCATGGACGTACTTGCCCCTCCAGGGGTCTGTGTCAAGCCTTCTCCAGGATCCACTTCATTCAGTTCCTTGCCCTGGGGCTCATCAATGTCCTCTGAGTTTCTATCAGGCCCCCAAAGGAGCAAATTCACTGCTCGTTTGTTCATGCCCCTTCCCCTCCGGCATATTTTACTTGCTAGCACCAGCAGTCTCTGGTCCCCTAGGAGACCATGGTTACTTAAGAGCTGATGGTAAATGGAGTTGATATGTGTGAAGGTGATAACCTCCTTTCACGTCAATGTTCAAGCTCTATTCTTCAAATTTAAATTTGTGAACATTGTCGAGAAGGCTCTCTCTATAGACTCTCGCATTTTTGTACTAAGACAAGCTTTAGAATCACTTCTTATTTTTTGTCTCCATATGTCTGATTTTGTTCCCCCAAAATTTGGGGACTGAGAAATGGAATCAATTGATTGTGCTCCTGAAACATGGAGCTTTTCTACTTTGTTCCTCAGCAGGTTTTAAAGAAATATTTGGTATTTACAATATCTAATCAAGAGACATGGTTGTCTGACATTTTCTCTTTCTTCTTCATCACTGAAAACACTGAAAAATGTTTAATTCCAAGCACTTCTGCTTTCTGAAGGCCACTTTGTTTGCTTCTGTATCTCTTCTCTTTCTCTTCTGTCATAAGGTCATTTACATGAAAATGGTATCTTCAGATGGCTTATCAATATGTTATGATTATTTTCACCTGCAGCAGAAAATACTTTCCCATCTTTTATTGTTGCCATGGAAACAATTATGCTATCAAAGAAGAGAAGTAAGATTTCAGCTAGGGTGGAAATTAGGTTGAATAGGTAATGGAGAAGAAGCGAAAAGGTGCCTACTATTTATTTCTGAAGGAAAATAAGATATAAATTAGATAGTAATTAGTCATTTTGTTTTAAGACTACTTGAAAGAACGTAAAATCAAATTTAGAGCCATTTGTGTGAGTTTTGCCCAAACAATAAAGCTAAAAAGATAGTCACACTGTTTTTAATCTTTATCAACTGCTTTGGGTCACACACAAAAATTACCCTAACCTGAATATACTCCTGTTTTAACAAGCTAACCCATAACTTAGGCTGTGATTCTTCCAGCATGATGGGGGCACTTTTATCTGTTCATAAAACTTCTCACTAAAAAACAAAAGTAACTTGAAAGATGAAGAGGAGCTTGATCAGCCATTTATCACTGAAGCCACTAAGTTATACAATAATTTTTTTGGAGTCTCCACTTGGAAGACTCTTTTCTAATTTTCCAATAAAACCTATCCAAGGTTATGTTTCCAGTATCTTCCAAACCAGAAATAAATAATTTTCAAATAAGCATTGGGTGTTGAAGATAAGGTATTTTGTAAATTGATAGAGAACCTCAATTTAAATGTAAATTTAAAGGTAAATTACAAATTTTAACCTGGAATTGAAGCATAGTAGGAAAAATGTATGACTTAAAGATATTTTAGCAATTATTGTTAGAAACCAACACACAATTCTATTTAATGGATTGCTCCAGAACTTTTTCAGTTTTCTTTCCACAAGTTTTTTATTTTTCTTTTAAATTTTAGGTTATAAATAGTTTAGTACTTGGATTATTGCCATCACATACAATTTTCTTTCTAATATTTTTTTATTTATCCTCTGGAGAGCTCATCTACTCAGAGGTTCCTGAGATTGGAGTGTTTTAGACAGAGGAAGAATGAATGCTTTTTCTATCATTGTTTATTGGCTCCCAGGAAAACTGATTTCCTGCAGCACATTGCAGTTAACTAGGGACAGAGCAATCTGGCTGTGTCATTTTGCAGAACATTATGGGATGTCATTCCTTGGGTAAGCATGGTGTAATAGAAGGAGCTCCGAGTTGAGTGTTTAATATAGTTCCGTTCCTGAGCTAAGTACTTTATATTATATTACAGTGACGTGATACTTTTGAGCCATATTGTCTGGGATTGAATCTGAACTCACTTACTGTTATGGAGTGTTGAGCAAGATAACTAACCTATCTCTGCTCTTGCTCTTCCCTGTTAGAAAAACAGCACTCTATTAACCTTAAAGGCTTGTTGCAAGGCACATAAGCAGTACTATGTAACGTCTGCAATTAGCTTTAGTTCTTAAAATAAACCTATAAAGAAAGTACTATTATTACATTCCTCTTACAAGTGACAAAGCAGATGATTAGGTTACCTAGCTTGTTCAAATTTCTTTGGGAAGATTAGAATCTGAACCTAGGCCTGTTAGACTTTAAACAAATTATTCATTCTAATTCTACCAGATGTGGCTCTGCTTCTAAGCAGAATGGGGTATTAGGAAAGATAGTTACCCCTGCAGGGTCTCCATTTACACATCTGTATAAATAACGGGGATCCTGGGCTTCATATAAACAAAAGACTGACCCACTTAGTGGAAGTCTCTGCTTATAGAGTAGGAAGTCACTGTCACTAGCAGCGAATTGACATGACGTAATAGGCAGTCATTTGGCATTTTAGATACGGCGTGTCTACTCGCTAGCTGTCAGGTCTTGGGAAACCAGTTTTCTCACGTCTAATTGGGATTCGGCCAGCCATCAGTTTTCAGTGTCTGCCGGCACTATACCAAGTGAGAATAATATTCACAGACATGTCAACCCCTAAACTCTGGAGGGGAAATAAAACATTTGGCACCTAACTGCTGATTGCACAGGCTCTGTGCTCTGCGGACAAGAGGGGACTGTCTTCTGTGCTGACAGCTCCGAAGTCCCCCCTGACTCAGAGCTGGCCAAGCAAAGCAGGTCTAGACAGGTCCGGGACCTCTGACCCTGGGCTGGTCTTCCTTTTCTACTTTTGCATTTGAATGTTTAACTCCTTCCCTCTTTGTCTGTCATCTCATTTCTAGCTGGACTTAAAACACACTATTAGATGTTCAGGAAAACACTTAAGAAGGCTCCTGTGGAAGCTAGAGTTTTATAAGACAGATTAGTGATGGAGTCAAAAAAGAGCCTGATAATCTGTGGGCACAAAGAAGAGCACATTCTCATCCAAAATATAACCCTGGGCGTCAGCAGAAGTAGAATGGGTGGACCAAGGGAGCATTGAGCCAATTTGCCTGCAAATAATAGCAAGAGAGTAGAAAGAACAAATACATTCTATTTACATTATATTTTAAAGTTTCTGTCAGTGGCACTGTTGCTTGACAACTGCCCAAAATGCTAAAATTAGAATCACCTTTTACTTCTCCTTTCTTTTATCAAATCCCCTTGGGTTGATTTTACTCTATTCTCTCATGAACTCATGACTGGGCCTGACATTTCCTATATGGACTCACCTCCAGAAAACAATTTCCCCAAACAAACATCTATTTTGCATCTCATTTACTTTTTCTAAATCCACAAGTCTCCCATTCAACCAATGGACAAAATACAAACTCATCTTTCTATGCTAGGCTTTCTCCTTGAATCTAATCTAGTCTCTTACTATGTAATAAATGTTTACTAAGCATCTGGCATGTATCACATACCTGGTGGCCATGAACATATGGTAAAGCAGTGTGAGCCCTCATGGGGCCAATATAACCAGTATTTGCATGTCCATTTTAATGGTAGATGAATGACAGACATTTTTCAAATCCCACAACTGGTGTGGGGTTTGAAATAAAATAATAAGTTGATGAGGATGTGGAGAAATTGGAATCCTCGTGCGTGAGGATGTGGGTGAGAAGGTATAATGTGGCAGCTGTCGCATGCACTTCCTCAAAAATTAAACATGGAATTAGCACATGATCCCGCAATTCCACCCTTGGGTGTATACCCCCAAAATGGAAAGGAGGGACTTGAACAGAGGTTTGCATAGCCATGTTGTAGCAGCATCATTCACAAGAGCCAAAAGGAAAGCAACGCGAGCGTCCATTGGCGGGTGAATGATAAGCGAAGTGTGGTATGCACATGCGATGGAGTAGTACTCAGCCTTAAAGAGGAAAGAAATCCTGACGCACGCTACCACATGGAGGAATCTTGAAAACACGATGCTAAGTGAAATAATCGGTCACTGAAATGCAAATACACTTTGATTCTAGGTATACGGGGTCTAAGGGTGCTCTCACGCAGAGACATAAAGTGAGCGGTGGGGTCAGGGGCTGGGGCGGGAAGGGCAGGGGGAGGCAGTGTAAATGGGTGTAGTTTCAGTCTGGGGAGATGGGAAAGTTGTGGAGACGACTGGTGGAGGTGATGGTTGTGCAACAATCTGAATGTACCTAACACCACAGAACGGTACACTTAAAATGATAAATTTTATATGATGTATATTTTACCACAATGATAAATGAAATGAAATAAATATTGAGTGGTAAACAGCAAGTTAGAAAGATATTCCCTGGCTAATATTGAGTTAGCAAGGTAGATGGCAATCGCAAGAAATCCATGGATGAGGTAAAAAAATATTAATATGATGAAAAACACAGATGTATAATAAGAATTCTCAAAATATGTAGAGAATAAGAGGATAAGACCAAGATAATACCAGAAGAAAATGTTGCTGGGTTGAGAGAGAACACAAGTTTGTGAAATATGTGGGTTCTTTAGTACAATAAATTAATGGAAAAAAAACACATAGTACAGTTTTTCCCAAGGTACACTTAAGAAAATACTAGTTCTATATGATAATCTAAGAAGAAAGAAAGGGTGATTACATATTAATAAATTCTCTAAATACTGTGAACATTATCCTCTTCATGACTTATAAAACTCATTAGCTCTGGGGATTCCTACAGTGAAGAAACCTGTTAATTTTCATTTAACCTAGCATTTCCCTGATTTATTTGAATAAAACACCTATTAATATCCTAAAACACACTTTGGAAAGAATGGTATAAATGAGAGTACATGATATTTTTTAGTTGGCAGGCATAGGTTTGAATGCCACTTTTCTGAGTGTCAATTTTCTAAATTAGAAAGTGAGGATAATAATAATATCTATTTCACAAGGTAGAACATTGCAAGTTAAGGTTGCTTGGCAAAGTAATCAATTAGTCCATTCAATTAATGGATTAACCAGTAGTATACTGAAAGAGAAGGACTGCAAAAGGACACAATTTGATGGGGAAATACAAAAACGGGGCTGTAACTGGGGATCCTAATTGGTCATAGTGGTTCTTTACCGCTAGATACCTGGGAGTTACCTAGTGTGTGTTTGTGTCTGCACACATGTGTGTGTTGATAGTGAGTTGGCAAGAATTTATTAACAGATGAACAGAGTTAAAGACAAATTTGGGATCAGTTAAACTATGATGCAGTCACTAGTACCAATAAAAGAAACCTTTGTGGTCTCATATAAAACTCAATAATGGCCTGGGGAAGTAATTTGTCTGGGTCTCTGTACCGCTAATTACATTCCGGTATAAGATGCTGGAGGGATCTAATCTCTTTTCTGAATGTGACAATTTCCCTTTGCAAACTGCAATTCAAAGAGAACTGTAATCGTGCTTGCTGCAGTTCATCAAAGGGTGACCTTTGAGTGATGCTTGAGATAAGAATTTTTAAGAATCCTGCACATCTTGGACTTTTCCTAAATGCAGATCAAATAACCCAGCACATACATACAAACCTTTGCTTAATTTGATAGATAGCATCTGAAGTTCTACCCTTGAATCACTATCTGAAAGTCCTTTTCTTCAATCTATATGTAGTTTGGACTTGAATAATTTTTCTTAATATAAATGCCCTTGAATCGTTATCCAAAGTGACCTGTGTTTTCCCAGTCAGTTTTCCTGGGTTCTCGCCTATACATAAAAGTTTCTGGTCTGTTGTTCCTGGTTAGGCCACACGAACAAACGCATGACTTCTGAGTGTTGACATGTGTTCTGTCATCTGTGCCTTGATGCTAATGACAGTGCAGTCGACTTGTCGTAATTACCTTGTTGAAGCACTCACTGTTGGCAAAACACAAACCTCCAGCGTAGTGTAAATCAGCTCCAAGATGTAGCAAGTGGAATTCTACAGCTTTCTGTGTGGTGGATTATACATATTCGTAGTTCAAGTAGCATGGAAAATTCTAGGGTAGGGAGAATTGGCTACCACACAAGAGTGATTAACAAATATTTAGATCTAAAGTAATACTCAGACTTGTAAATTCTAGGTCATAGCCAGGAAAATAGAGCCTAATGCGGTTTTCCCCTGGGTGAATAGAAATCTCTATTAACTAATGGATTTGACTTGGAAAATATGTTTGAGAAATATAACAGCAATATATTTTATAGAGTTGGCCCTCAGCAAAAAGAGTATCATCTAAGAAAGATCCTTAAAGGATTCTATTTCTTAACTTCTCTATATTTCTTTGTATATGTGTGTGTATATATATGGATATATATACATACATATATATATATATGTAGAGAGAGATATGTATATAGATATATATCTCCATATAATATTTTCCAGGTGTTGTGGATATGGATGGGAACTATATTGGACTAAGTTCAAATTTGATCTTAGTATATAAAAATATGGAACTTAGGGAGACTGCATTTTCAGATACAGAATATTCATTCCGATGTTGTACTTTTGGCTTTAAAGATCACAGACAAATGACTACATACAGCAGTTAAAAGAAGCTGAGCTTGCAATAAACAGATACAAGTTTCATTGAATTAGTACCATATTTATCAGCTCAGATCCTTTTTCTCAGCCTTTTAAAGCCTGTACTCTTTTCTCAGCCTTTTAAAGCCTGTACTCAGCCTTTTAAAGCCTGTACTCTTTTTTATATACAAAATATTATGTCCTTTTATATTACCTAAAAATGTAAAGTATATATAAATAATATGACAAAAATTAAGGTAATGATAGAGGACATTTTACATCAAAGGATGTGTTTCTGGACTTTACCATGTGATACAAATTTGAGCTTTGACTTTATTTGCTCGTCAATAGGCTTTTTTATCCAAGGAACTGTTGAAATTTGAGCAGAGTGTGGGTCAATTTCAATATTAACCTCGTAGCAAAAGAGAAACTAATATCTATCTCTACAGTGATTTTCTAGCCATTGTCTGCGATGATCAAGTCAAATTCGATTTTGAAACTTCTTAGATGGGGCCTGAAAAAGATGCAAAATGGCTAAGAATGTGGTTCCTTAGATGACTGGAAATGGGAAATTTCAGCATCATGACAGGAAAATAGTGCTCGAGTTCAATGTACAGAACAATTAAATATAATTTAATGCTCTCCTTGAAAAGATTTTTCTCAGAATACAGACAGCTATATTGGCATCGATTCCTACAGTAATAGTTGGAATTAATATTAGTAAAAAGAATACCCGATTGAACCCTTACCAGATGGCTATCATGCTGAGTCCTTGGCATTAATTTTGAAAGCTACAGAACTTTGATTTCTTTGGATTTTCTCATTTAATCCTCAAAGCAACTGAAGGAAGTAGTTCAGATTATTATCTTCATTTTAGAGGTGGGTTTAACGAGGTATAGGAACCAAGACATAGAGACATTAAGTAACTTGCCCAAGATCACGTGTCTAGCAGATGTCAGAATCTGGATTTGAATCTAGAGCTCTTTGGTTCCTGAGACCATGACCTTGCTCATCACTCTGCAATGTACATACTCAATACTATTAAGCAAAACCATGATGTTGGCTCCCTCTGTGAATGCGTTAAAACTTTAAATATCTCTGGAAAATTTTCTAAACTCTTCGGAAATTTATCTGATTTTTTTACATCTGGAGAAATCACACCTTTCCCATTTGCTCTAACAAGGTAGGAATTATAGATTTTATGCCACCCATCTGCTGAAACTTGTTTTCCTTTCATCTGTACACAGTTAAATATCTCAGTACAGATACATTCTTCATCTGTATTGACAGAGAAATTTTGTGAACAGGGATCAGATCTGTATCAAGGAAGGCAAATAAGCTGATGTTTCACCTACTGTGCAGGGGGAGGACAGTATTTGCAGATAAAAATACAGAGAATTCCCCACAACATTGTTTTCTTCATGAATTTTATCAAGAATATTGATTACACCTCCAGAATTTCGGTGAATATTCCAATAATATTTTTTCCAATCCAGTGTTTACTTTACATAGTTTTAGCAAACTTACAAAATACTGCTGGACTTTCTTCCCTGGGCTCCCTCTGACTTGAGAAAACAGTACATAGCCTTCCATACCAGAAACCAATAAATGAATAGCTGAGCATAATATTCTGCAATAGACACATCACTACTACCTGCAAAAAGGGTGATACTTTTTTTTTGGTAAATTGTGGATTTGGTAAGTCATCAATTTAACACTTAACCTAGAGTTGAGGGAAAAACATTCTGAAAAGTCCTTTGCGGCCTGGCTGGTGTAGCTCAGTGGATTGAGCGTGGGCTGGGAACCAGAGGGTCCCGGTTCGATTCCCAGTCGGGGCACATGCCTGGGTTGCGGGCCAGGTCCCCAGTGAGGACCACGTGAGAGGCAACCATACATTGCTCTTTCTCTCCCTTCTCCTCTCTCTGAAAATAAATAAATAAATAAATAAACAAAACAAAAAAGTCCTTTGCCTTTCCCCGCCAAGCTCAGTGTGGGGAGTATGTGCACTGCGACCTTCACAAAAACCTCCACTGAAGTGAGGGCTTTGTGGGGTTTTTTTTTTTTTTTTTTTTGACATGCTTAGTGGTGAAAAGGGAAGTTTCATATAACATGGCCATAGCCTTTGTGGTTTCCCGAATATTTTTCTAACACTGGCTCATCTTATGTGCTGCAGAGAATCGTGCTTTGGAACAGAACAAATAATAACAACAGATAAAACAAAAAGTCCTTCAAATTCTTGGTTTTTAAAAAAGCTTGCGTGATTTTGGATTCAAATTTTATTCAAGTCGAAGGGGTCACTTGTGTTTTAGACAGGCAATACACCAGAATAAATTATACTCCTTTTTTTTTGTTTTTGGGGTTTTTTGGGGTTTTTTTTTTTTTTTTGCTAGTGCTGTGACAACTACTGAGCACTCAGCCGAGGGGGTACAGGAGACTGAATCTCCTTGGTGATTCACCAGACCCCATGCTGTGGTCACGCTGTGTCACCTGGAGGAATCCCTCCAAGCCCAGAGATGCATCCGTCTTGTGTGGATCCACAGGTTGTACCTTTTTGCTGAGGAGTATCCAGAACCTCAGCGCAGCCATTTGCCCATTAAAGAGCTCCTGGGTTGTTTGCTGTGGCTGTGGGAATGATGCTTCTGTGAACATCAGGTACAGATTTTTGAGTGCATATAAATTTTCATCTCTCAGTTGCTGAAGAGCACACTTGCTGAGTCATAGGATAATTACATGTTTTGTTTTATAACAAACGGCCGCGCTGTTTTCTAGAGTGGCTGTACCATTTTACATTCCCGTCTGCAATGTGTGAGTGATCCGGGTTTTCGGCTTCCTTGCCAGCATTTGATGTTGTCTTTAAGTTTTCTTCGAGCTGTTCTGATAGGTATAGAGGGATATCTCATTGGGTTCCTGGGGTTTAAATTTGAATTTTCCTAGTAGCTAACAGGTGAGTCACATTTGGAGGTGCTTGTCGGCCGTCTGTGCCTCCTGTTCTATAAAACGTCTCTTCATGCCTTTTGCGCATTTTCAAATTGGATTAAAAAAAATTAACTGTTGCTTTTGGAGATGCAAGTGGGAGGACATGATGTCAGAAAGGTAGCAGTGGACAGATCATGTGGGTCTTGCAGGTACGTGAAAGACCTTTTGCTTTAACTGTGAGTGAAATTAAAACAAAACAAAACAAAACTTTGGATTGCTTAGGACAGATTTAATTCTATAAAGGTTATTCATTATTTTAAAGTAAAGAATGTGCTCACCTTCAAACAGAAAACATTATTATTTATGCTGTTCAGCTACTTGTTCATTCAACAAATACTTTTAAGTACCTACTACTTTCCAGGTGAGTCCCCTGGGTCCAGGGTCATATAGGCTGTAAGAATAACACACAAGGGACTTTGTGTTATGGAGCTGACATCGCAGTAGGTAAAACAAGTACAAAAATGAAAAGGAGTGTAAGTTCAAATAGAGATGATGGATGTCCATGCAATAAAAATTAATACAGGTGTAATGGCATATAGTATTTTGGGGAGAAGTGCGTTATTTGCAGAGGATGATCTGGGAAGAGCTTGCTGAGAAATAATGTTTGGACAAAGCTTGAATACTGCAAGAGAGCCGTCGTTCCAAGGAGGGTGCATACATATCCTGAAGTGGGAAAACCTGGCATGTTGGAAAAGTGTATACAAGCCAGTGAAACTAGAGAGCTGTGAATAGGGGAGGGTGGGGGGCGGAGGGCGGGGTGGTGAATGGGGCGCAGTTTCCAGGGGAGTGAGAAGCCACAGGAAGGCTTTCAGGAGAGTCATGGAGGAAGCTGGGGGAGGTTTTTAAAAGATGGTGCTGACCACAGAGTGGAGAGTAGATTGAAGGGCGTGCAGTGAAGGGCTATTGCAGCGGTCCCAGGGAGTGGTGAGGACTTAGATCTGGGTCAGGTGGGTGGGGGTTTTGGAAGAGACATTTAGATTCAGGATACATTTTGGCATTTTGGCTTTCAGGACTTGTTAGTACAGCCATTTGTTCTCCACTGTGAGTGGTTTTTCACCCCCAGGGGATATTTGAAAATGCCCGGGGACATTTTTGGTTGTCATGATCGGCATGTCCTGGCACCATGTAGAGGCCAGGCGATGCTGTAAACACTCGACAGTGGAGAGGACAGCACCCCACAGCCAGACTCGTCTGGCCCCAGGTGCCAAAGGAGCCAAGAAACTCCAGGTTAGATGTTGTGGGAACGGAATCAATGATAATTCCTAGGTTTTGGACATGAGCAATGAATGGGTTAATTAGCCATTAATTTTGTGATGCCGGAAGGAACGGCACCCAGGCCAACCTGAAAAAATTTTGAAAGGTCTCAAAGGTGTTTTCAGCGTCATACCTCCATCAGGAACACATACTTCATTATGTAAGTATGAAATGTGCTCTATTCTGTTCATGAATTTGCATCATGACTGCTATGCAGAATTAAGTGGTATGCTGCAGACGCAGATAATTGTAGGTGTTTCTCTGAGTTTTTGCCATGGTGCTAGACTCCTCTCTTTCTTTTCCATAAACGGCAGTTATGTTAAAGTTGTCTGAGAAGATGCAGAAGTGAACAAGAGGTTTCTTGTTTCCCCAAACCCAGAGGGGTGGGAGCTTCCCATGGTTTCACTTGCAGGGTTTTTGGTGTTTGGATATCTGGGTTCAGCCATTTAATGATGAGCTGGAGGCTCCCATCTATAAAAAGGAGGCAAGATGAACAAATCTATGGAGAGCAATGGAAAACCAAACTTCTTTCAGGCAGGAGGATGCTACCTGTCTCCTGGAAATTCTCCTTGGATGATAATGATGTAGCGTTCCTAAATATTCTGGGTGATACATAGGGAGGTTCAGGTTTGCGGTCCTACTGTGTATGAGGACATGAGGTTAAACATTGGAAAATTAGCTGAATGAGCAATGAATACATGAGTGAACAATGAAAAATGAATACAAATGAACAAATATAGGTAGGGAAGGATAAAATGGACAAGGCAAATTATAACAGCTTGTGGAAGGTGTTAAATGTATGTTTTTAAAATAGAAAATTCACTTGAAAAAGTTATGTTTCATGCTTTTGAACTCAAATCACAATTGTAAGTGGAAATTCTAGGAAATGGAAAATGGAAAAATAAATGAATACTCCCTCTCTTCTGTGTTGTCTTTCCAGCTTACAACTATGGAAAGAAAGTATCTGATAGATAGTTGTGGACTGAGTGCAGATTTCATGTTATCGTCCCTTTCTTTAAAGATACTCTTAGCCCTGGCTGGTGTAGCTCAGTGGATTGAGCGTGGGCTGCAAACCATATGGTCGCCAGTTCGATTCCCGGTCAGGGCACATGCCTGGGTTGCAGGCCAGGTCCCCCGTGGGGGCCACGTGAGAGGCAACCACACATTGATGTTTCTCTCCTTCTCTTTCTCCCTCCCTTCCCTTCTGTCTAAAAATAAATAAATAAGTTCTTAAAAAAAAAAGATACCCTTAAAAGGTGTCTTTTCTCAGTAAATCAAGATGGCCCTCTTCCTTAAAAGAATAATAGCAGAGACACCATAAAGTCTGTACTTTTTGAGCTCTGACTATGTGGCGTTTTTTTGTAGCTTTGCTAATTTCTGTTAGTTTAATTTTGTGATTAAAGACATCTACGATTGCTGAGATTTCTCTTAATTCAAAGTGGTCATTGTCGCACTCCTTGGGGGAGAGGAATAGGATCGTTAGGGAGCTGTTAAAGGGGGTGTTGAATCTTTTTCTCCACAGCTCCGTTTAAACGTTAGCTCTGCCTCTGCCGGCCAAAGCCCCAGCCAGGCTGAAGAGCTTTTGAGAGGTCTCAAAGACTGCTTTGTTTTCGGCACCACACTTCCACCAGGAACACATACTTCATCACCGAGTATAGAAGGTGCTATATTCTGCTCGGTGTGACTTCGCTTCCCCAGGCACACACCAAGCGCGCATTCAACAAGGCCGATTCTCCTGTGGGCTCCATGGCTCCCTCGCCCCTGTTCTGAGATTAGCCAGGGACAGGAAGGCACCAGCGGTGAGTTGGTGTCTATGAGCAAAGTCTGCAAGTTCTGTGTCAAGGTCCCTAGTGTGTCTTTCTATAAATAGAAAGTGATATGCAAAGTGATAATGCAAACCACAAAAATGTGTGGAGACAAGGAAACTATTACCTGATTGGAGACATTTTTCAGGTTATAAGAGAGGATTTTTTTGTCTTTTCCCACACAAACCAATCAAGTCTTGCTCAGAAAGACTATTCTCGGTGCACGTGTATTTTAAACCATTTTTTCATTTTTTTTCTAGTGTCTTCTTTCCACTAGGTTGGTTTTTACTTGTCTTTACCAAATACTATAAATGTTCATAAAACCATACCTTTAGGTCTGGTTTTGAATGCTCAGAGCACATGATTCAAGTGTTAGAATCATAACACTTGAATCCACTAATTTGAATAATAAACAGAATTAAAATTCCAAGGTAACTGAATTGGATGAATTGCTTATATAATGAGTATATTACAGGCATATCATAATTTATCATTAAATCTAAAATACATCAGAATTCCAAAAGTGTGGCCGTGAATAATTAGTTCCTATTATGTTAAGAAATGCCTATGGCCCCTTGTCTCTTAACGTAGATTACCATTATTTGTGAGTAAACAGCAGAGCAAGACCTAAGCTTTGTCAGTGTCTGGGTGTCTTCATACCACCTTCAGACAAGTGTTTTCTGTTCCCCAATCACCATCTGTGATTAGAAATCCTCAGCCCGTGCTCAGAATGTCTTCCCATTTCAGAGGGAAAAAGACGCGTATCAGTTCCTCAAGCCATGAGAAAGGGCGAGTAAGTGAATATTGATTGCACTGCTCTACATAACAAGCCACAACGAGGCATTCCCAAGGATCCGCTTCCTACTCACAGCTGTATTCTCAGGAGCCTGGTGGTCTAGCAGAGGAAAGGGATGTGCTTACTGCTGGAAGAGCTTTGATTTTATTGTGAGGAAGTAAACTAGGCCCCAGAATGCCCTCTGCAGCCTTTCGTGTCTTCTTTTGGGTCTTACTTTCCTCACCTTGAATAAAGAAAGACAAGATTTCTAGCCTTGCTTCTCCCCAGATATCCCTCCCATCCTCCATTTATTGCAGTTTAAGCCCTTTCCCTTCTGGTTGGATTTCTCTATCTGGTCGGAATGTTCAGTTGGCCTATAGCAGAAACTCCCATCACCTGCCACTGATCTTCTGGTCTACCTGAGCAATCGCTGCAGCCCATTTATAAGGAAATTGAAATTCAGTCATCATATATTGCACTGTCCTTGAAGGATTCCTATTTAGTAGTTTAGCAAATGACTGGAAATTTCTCTCATATACAATGGTTTATGGGTTGCAAACCCTAAAACATGCATTTAAAGTTTAAGACCACTCCAAAGCTCAATCGCTCTGATTTCTTAAAATGTGTCATATTACCTGAAGACTAAAAGCCATGGAGCGCCAAGAGCATCAGGATATCTAGAAGAACTTGTTTCCTAGCAACTACAGTTATTATTAGTGTTTATCGAAAGTGCTGACTATAGATGAAGTTCTGACATAATGACTTTCTGAAAGTTTCTTTAGAAAAAGAGAAACAGGTGAAGACAATAACATCTTAGTTACCTAAATGGTTTAATGTATAAAACCTTTGTAAACAAGTAGTATTTACATGACATTTGTAAGGCAGGATGGGCCTTAAAATCTCACTCGGGCTGTGGAGACAGCAGAACTGGACCCAACTCCTGGATCTTTTTTTCTGTCCCTGAGACTCACCAGTAGACCAGGAATAATACTAGTAATTATCAAAAACGTATGCTGTAAGGAAAAAAATGGCTTATTACTTGTCTAGCTCAGAGTGAGTGATCTGTGTTTATTACCTACCTCTATCACCCCTTTTTAGATTTACACACTGCTGCTCATTTGTGAACTTGCCCTTGGCCCTTCTCCAGCTATCTTTATTATGCATTTGAATTACTCAATAGCCAAATTAAGCTTGTGCTCGCAGCAATAGCAAACCAGAGGCACAAACACTTTTTTTTAAAGAATAAAGTTGAGCTTTGCATATTGAAGCTTAGAAGTATAATGGGATAATCATATGGGATGTTTTTTGAACATGCTTGTTCTTACCTTTTGGCTCAGTGTTATTTTCATTTTGAATTCTACATGGTGGATGGTTCCTGGTTGGGGGGGTTACAGAGTTTCCACAAGTGCAGAAGGACTGGACTGGAGGTCACAGCAGAGGGAATAGTCTCCACAAATGGCACGGCTCTGGGTGTGAGAGCCAGGGCAGAACGCACGTGAGTGACACGGAGAAAGGGGCGGTTCCTGCCTTGGTTTGTATTGAGATGTTAGGGTTTTGTGGAGTAGAAGCTGCACTGACCTGCTTTTAAGTCTTGGCTCTGTCACTGAAGTTCTTTCAGCTCTAGGAGTCTATGACTTCTCATTTCTATTTGCAATAATATCAAATTTTGGATTAGATCAGTAATAGCAAGATAAGGAAGAGGGACCAGGCAAGGCAGTCTGACCAAAGTAGAAGGAAGGAGAAGAGACAGAAGGAAAGCAAATGGATAGGCCAAGAGGAGGACGCCAGGGGAATGACAAGAGGAAAGGGGGGGGGGAGAGAAGACAAAGAAAAAGAAGGAGGAGGAGGGCAGTTGGGAGGGGGAGGGAAGGGGGAGTAGGAAGAGGAGAGGGAAGAGAAGGAGAAGGAAGAGGAGGAGGAGAGAAGAGAAAAGGCATTGAGTGTGAAAGAAATGAGTGTGAAAGAAGGAGAAAGGAGCCAGAGAACACTGGCGAGCAGGCTGAGGACACGAACAGTCAGAGAAACCTGTTCTCACACTTGGCTCCCGGCGCTTCCAGCCCTTTAATCTCGGGCAAACTGCTTCGCCTCTCCAAGCCCCAGGGCACCCTCCAAGGGGCTAATCTTTCCCAGGGAGGCCGCAAGAAGTAATTCAGAGCATAAAGGGGTGCTGGTTTAAGAGTGATGATTATAATATGATAATAATGATAAAGGGCAAAATTAACAAGTTTAAAAAGTAAAAAAAAAAAAAAATGAAGAGATGAAGAAGAAGCCTGAGGAATGGGAAAGTAGAATGTGAGGAATAAAAAGGGAATAAATTGAACATGAACGAGATTAATTTTCTTTCAAATGACAGGTGGACCTAATTAAAACTTTGCCCCCAACCCTCTTCAAGGGGTTCTATCTTTCTCTTCCCCAGGGCAACATCCCCACATGATACACTTTTCGTGTACTTAGTCACTGGCTGGCAGAGGTGCTCACTCTTCCCCTTTGTGATATCTGTGTCCTTCTAGGAGGGACACAATTGCATCTTACCCTGGTGCCTATTGGTACCAGGAGCTGAGACTGAATTGATGGCAGGACGCAAGACCATTAGTTGTACAGACTGGGGATGTGTATATGCTCACTCTAACCCCATGTGTCTTTCCAGAAAAATGCCAAAAGCAAAGAGAGTATTCTTGATTTCTCTTTCCCTCACCCATCATTAAGTCTTGTTCATTTTACCTCCAAACCACACACTAAAATCCACTTTCTGTAAACTACAGTCTCACCATCTCAAGCCACCGTTGGTGACCGCCAAGATTTCGATAATAACCTTTGCTTCCACTTTTGCCTCCTTCAATCTTTCTCCAAAGATAAACTCATTCCCCCCATTAAGACAGCCCAGTGCCTTCCCTTTGCACCTGCATAAAATCCAAACCCTTTCTCCTGGTCTCCAAGGCCCTACACGATGACCTCCACTGACCCTTCCAATTCCACTGCTTTTCCCCATGCCCTTTACCCTCAGGCTACACAGAAGATGTTTTTCTCCCTGTTTCTTTTAGTCACCGGGTTTTGTTTTTTTCCCCTTTTGGGCCTTTTGGATGGCTACTTCTTTTATTTCTTATCTTCACATGTCAGACCCCTTCTTGTCACTTCAGATTTTCGCTTAAAAGCCACTCTCTGAGCGGCTGGAGAGGGCCACTTCATGGAAAAGTCACCCAGTCTTTTGGGTCCCGTTGCCCTATTTTTTTCTGCACCCAAGCACATTCTCATTTTCGTTGTTCTGGTGTGTGTACGTGGGTGTATGCACATATGGATAGACATGTATGTATGTCTCCTCGTCCCCAGAATTTCAGCTCTGAGAGGCCTTGCTTGTCTCATTCCTGGAGTCTTTTTCCCAGCGTCAAGAATGTGTAGCGTGTATAATAGATACTCGGTAAGGAATCTGTTAAATAAATGATTTAGCCCCTGCATACAGTGTTTAAACCCTTGCCAGTATTTAAAATTCTTTACAGTGTGGTGATCTCGGGGGTAGGGGTAGGGGGTATAAAGGGACTAAGTGGTAATGGAAAAAAATACAATAAAAAAATTATTTACAGGTAATCAGCATTTTATTCAAGCCATTGATTCAGAAAGACTTCCCACCCCTCTCCTCATTTGATAAGTTAATGAGTGAAATATACTGTTAGGGATAAAAATAACAAAATAGCATTTAGAAAAATATGTATGTATAAATATATATATGGACTTTCAATGTACAGCTCATATATTACAACTTTCAAAACAGAATCTTGCTGCACATCAGTGGTGGCAAAGGCAGAGACTGTTGAAAGGGAAAGGATTTTCTAAATATCTAACAGTTTAAAATGTCAAACCTGGCCAAACTAGATCACAGAATCGTACATACAGGCAATCTGTGATAGACAAAAAGGGGAAATAAAAGAAAAATCCATCAAGTGTAGCCCTAGAGAAGCAGAAGAAAGATAGAAGGAAGATATGGGGGGTGGAAAGTCAGAAATGCATCCTGTACTCCCCCCTTTGTCTGAACCCCAGGGCTGCAGAGGGGTGCGTTACAGGAGCCTAGGGAACACCCACGCAGGCTTCTCGGCCCTGCACCCCTTTGTGATGCCATCCTCCCACAGGGGGGTGCTAATGCAACACAGAGAGTTGGGCTTGGGGCCTCCAACACAACTGGTAAGACAAACCAACTCGGTCAGCAGGCCTTGGGATTCTGCAATTTAGACATATATATATAGAGAGAGGACGTCTGGATTCAGTATGCAGCCTGGCTTCAGTTCTTCGGTTGCCTGGGTTCTGAGGAGGGAGCCAGCAGGCCTGCCCCCAGGGCCTGCAGACTTGGCAAGACTCAGGAGGGCTGCCGGCCAGCCAGCAAGAGCTGAGGTGAGGCTGAGTAAGCAGGCAGGGCCCGGCCCCAGCTGAAAGGAGACTCTAGGTGTATATGGGCCAGAAAGGTCATGAGTCCATACCAGCAGCAGGCTGTAGAAGAGACCGGCCTGATGATTCTTCAAGGGGAGCAGCTAATTCACAACGAAGGGGTGGCCTGACCTCCTCAGTGTCCTTCCTCCTCCTACCAAGAGACGATGTCAACGTCTTCCTGTGTCCTAGACACCAACCCTGAAAGAAGCAACAAGTCTGAAGGACAGAGCAAACATCCCCCAAAGACCAGGTAACACCCAGATGCCTAGTATAAGTTATTGGCTCAGATGGACTCTTAAACTTCCTTGAGCTCCTATTTCTTTCTTCCTTCTCTCTTTTTGTCCTTTTCTGTTCTCTTCCTCCCTCTCTCCCTTTCTTTTTTCTTTCTTTCTCCCTTGCTTTTTCTCATGCTGCATAGCAGGTAAGGGATTTGATCAAGATCAGACAGTAGTGTTAGAGAAAACTATGAATCTATATATTCTCTACCCACCTGAGTGTGGTGTGAGGCACTGTTGTAATCCATTCCACAGCGTTGATCCAAACTCCTTCCTCATTCGGATGCCTTAAGGATTCACTGAATACAAAATACCTTCTCCAAAATATGTGAGACTAACAATATCAGCACAGAATCTGATTTCTTAACTTTATCAATGTTTGTGTGGCTATGAACATCTGAAAGACTAAATTTAGGGAGACACTTAGCTATTTAAGTTAAATATGCAGTTTAAGAATACATGATTATTCAACTTGAAGACTGTATACATGTATTTTAATTTCTATATAGGTTTTCTGATTACAGAAGACATGTATATTAGAGTAAGTTGAATTATGTACAACCAAATATTAATAGAAATAGATCTAATACAAAATCATTAGCATGCTGTATATTCTTGTTTTAACTTTCTTTTTTTAAGTTGATGTTATAGAAGCTAATTTATATATTTTGCTATGTACTATGCTCAAGTTCTAAGCACTTTAAATATTTATTTAATCATGCTGAGAACATTTTCCTATGCCATTAAAATATCTTCAAAAATTGTTTTTAAGGCATATGTAATATTCAACAATGCATAAATATTATGATTTATTTGACCACAGATCTAATGATGGAAAATATACTTATTAGAACTTTTTTCCTGTTAGAAATAGTCTGTTTATCCTTAGAGACTACATAATAGTCTCTTTATGCATATTACCCCATCAGTCAAGATATGATAACTTTTAAACCAGCTTATATGGACTGAAAGTTTAGTATTATGGATTCATCTGTTACCATCTATTACCACCTTCAAACAAGATGGCCTTTGCTTATTCTCTAAATTTTGTGAAGCATCTGCTTTAAGCTTCTATCTACATCAAAGAAATGTGATTTGACAGACTTTAAAATTTGAAATTAGTTATAAATATGATCTTTCCAGCATTTATGTTGTTTATTTTTCAAATTAAGTTTCAATATTCTTATGAAAAGATCTGTTATATTTTTGTTTTTTTAATTCAGATATATGACATCATATATTTCAATGCTTAAAAGTTAAAGAAAATATCTCCAAAGAATGAGTATTTTCTCTTTTTCTTTTTCTTGGTGTGGAATTTTGATGATTCAAAAATGACTCATGTGCCTTTAAAAAATTATGATAGTATGTCAAACATGCAAACAGTCTTGTGGATTAAAAATTAATCAATTCACAAAACGCTAACTCTTGGGGCCTTTTGTAAAAATATTTTGAGTTAATTTGGATAACTGAATGGATTTAAAAGGGAAGTGAATTTCTTTAAAAAATATCCAAGAAGTTCTTTTTTTCTCTGATTTTAAAAAAATGATTGTCCTATAATTAGTTTTAACTATTGAGGTTAAACCTGAGATACCAGCTCAGGCTGTTTCCTTGGAAACAGATTATTTAGAAAGTAGTCAAGGGGTAGGTGAGATAAAGAAGGAATTATTCGTATTTGCTTTATTTTTAAAGGGAAATGATCTTGAAGTTTTAGAAGATTTAATTGAACACTAATTTTTAATTCTAAAATTATAAATTATAAGGCAGTTTGCAGTAATTTTACAGTATAATAATAGATGCTAACAATCCTCAAGATAATATTATAATTTTAATGGTAACACCCTCTCTGCTCTAGACAGTACATGGTTTCCATTCAGTACCACCCACGTCTCTGACAGAGTTAGTTCTCTAAGCCTGTTCAGAGGCCAGAAGTTACACTATGCTGGAAACCAAAGACACAGATAGGAGTGTGGGCTTTAATTTAAAGAGAAGAGATGAGTTCTGGGCATTAAACAATGAGCATTGGTAGTGGTTTGAATAGCTATAACCTTTTTTTTTTTTAAGTACCACTTCAGATCAGTTTAAACATCTGGAGATATAAACATGAGATGTGATCAGCTCAGGAGCCAGATTTGTTGAATAGTGTGGATAATAACTTCGTCATCCTACATTTCCATGTAGGTAGAACGTACTGGGGAAAACGACGATGGTATTAAGCTTCAAAAAGGGCAATGTGAAGGAGGTAGGTAGAGCGAACATAGAAGCCCTCAGCCAGAAACACACCATAAAGTCCTTCAGCCGATATTCATAATGCATAATTAGATGTGGGATGGGCTGATGCCGCATCCAGTGCTGCTAAATGATTGTTGGTTAGGAAACTGCGCGAGTGAGATCACAGGAGGCTTGTTTAAACCAAAGGCCTATTTTAAAATCCTTGGGTAGTTTAAAGCAAATTTTGATGATCCTAAAAGCATTTATTCACTCTTCAAAAGTTTATTACAACCTTCACTATGTGCTGGGCACTGGTCAGAAATTTGGGGATATAAGAAGTAGAAGATATAGACCCTGATTTCAAAAGATGATGAGCACACCAGAAAACCAATGAATGTAACATAATCAGATAAGACTTTTAAAAGGTATGCCAATAAACTGGATAAACTAGAAGAAATGGATAAATTCCTAGAAATATGCACCCAGGAAGACAGAATCGTGAAGAAATAGAAACTCTGAACAGATTAATTACTAGTAAGGCGATTGTATCAATAATCGAAAACCTCCCAATAAACTAAAGGTGAACCAGGTGCTAGATGTAGGAGGTGTCTAGCCAGGTCCCTGAGAGAGAAGAAAAGACAGAGGAGGGAACATTACATCCTGGAAGGAGTTCTTGGGCGCGAGTGGAAGTTCCAGATGGATTTGGGTCAAGGAGCAAGAGGATCTAATGCAATGGCCTGAAGCATTTGGGGACCTTGGCTGGTTTGGGGGAGCATAGCAGGAATACGGCCTGGGATGAGGGTCATGACGTGTGGCGGCAAGACAGAACACGAAGCTGGAGGAATGTGCAGTTGAAGAGCCTTTATTTCTTGCCAGTAGCTGAATTCCATCCTGAAGGCTGTGGGAAGCCACTGGGAGTTTCTCAGTGAGATGGTATCCTGACCTCAGCGGGGAGAAGAGATGAAAAAGATCTATATGGTGGAGGCAAGGACACCGACTCGGGACTATTGCAGCAACTCGGTGGAGAATGATGAGGCAGCGGGTCCGTCCTGCTGAACCGGTCCCCGTCTACTTGTCCATGCACGCTGGCGTTCGGGATCTTCTGCTCACCACGTCACGAGCACTTGAAGCTACCTTTTCTACCTCTTCAGAAAGTAGCTGTGCTAATAATAGTAACTCTGCTCTACGGAGCTCTTACCATAGGACAGACACCATCCTGAACCCTTTACGTGTCACCGGGTACGTCATATGCATAACACCCTGGTGAGAAAAGTACTATTCTTGTCTCTGTTTTAGAGAAAAAAAGAAAGAAAATGGTCACAAAGCAGATACATGACAGAAACTTGATTCAGGGTCTGTTTTACCTGATTTGCCATACTGTCTCTTTGTGCTCATTACTGTCTTTTTGTTATCGATTTAAGACAGAGAGAGAGAGAGAGAGAGAGAGAGAGAGAGAGAGAGAGAGACTCGATTGTTGTCACACTTATTTATGCATGCATTGGTTGATTCTTGTATGTGGCCCGAGCAGAGATGTATCCCACACCCTTAATGTATCAGGACGACACTCCCACCAACTGAGCTACTCAGCCAGGGCCTCATTATTGTCTTTAGTAACATAATTCTGAGTAATTTCTCACCTTTGTTCTGGTTACTGTCCCCAGCTCCATTTTGATTTTGTTTTGGCTTAAAGAGCTTTCTGTCACCCACACTCAATAGTGTTCAAGTTCCTGTCCCTGGACTTGATCCTCAGCTGAAGTCAAAGCCTCCAAGAAAGACTGAATAATTTCAGCAGTGGAATGAAAAAGAAAGGATGATTTTTTAAAACTGTTTATGAGTTAGAATTTGTTGACTAAATGCATGCATTGGGTTAGAGAGAGAACAGGTACAAGGATGTTATACCACAGTTATTGGTTAAGTCAATAGTCAGTGTTTATCATTATGATTAAAAAGATCATTTACTATGACCCATATAAGAAAATGTGAATATATTTTCTTTCTAGCACTCCTTGTCGTTTCTCTGAGGTTAATAATTGCTTATTTTTTACTTGCTTAGTTTCCTATATATCTATCACTATGTTGTTCCTCTGGCAGAAGTATAAATCTTTTCTCAGTGCAACACCCATGAGGGAATCTGTAATTTTTTTTTTTTAATTTGAGGACACTTCTTCAGCCTTTATTACACTGGCTCTGAATCGTACCATTCACTCTCTAACTCTGTCTGATATCTGAGTCCTGGAGCTTCCTTTATAACCTTTCTAGGAATTGTTTTTGCCTCACTTGTATACTCTGTACCCTATTTCTTCCAATTTCTTGTTCTATTTCTTAGCTTTGTTGGAGCATATCACCCCACAGCTGCTGAGAAAGAGTTCATGGAAACTGGGCAGATCCCACTTTGTGCCCACATATTAATAATGGACATACATTCTGATGACAGTCTTCTGACCTGATGGGAAGTCTCATGCTATGCTTACTGGCTTTTAAATATTTTGAATGACACCTCAGCATAGGAGGTAAATAGTTTCAGAATTTGCATGTTTGAGAATAATTATTCTACACTGGCTTAGGATTAGTTTAGCTAGGTATCAAATTTTCACTTGGACACCATCTTCAATCAGAAATTTGAAGTTTTTGCTGACTTATTTTCAAATTATGGTGTTAATATTTATAAGTCCAGTATCATTCTGAATTTTGATTTGTTGTATGTGACCTAGTTTTTCTTTTTTGGAATTTTGTAGCTTTTCTTTTTTTTGTTGTTCTGGCAGTTTCTTAGCTGTTTCAATTTGTTGAGTTGTGCACTCTGTGAGCTTTTTCAGTTTAATGAATTTTGGCCTTCAGTTCTGGAAATTTTTCTTGTATTATTTCTTGAAAAAATTTTTCTGTTAAAATTTTGTGCATTCTTTTTCTGGAATTAGTATTTTCACACAAAAACTCCTGAACTAACCCTCTGTCTTATATTTTCCTTCCTATTTTCTGTTCTTTTTATATTTTGTTACACTTTCTGAGGAATATCCTCAAATGCATCTTCTTAAATTTCTCTGCAGTTTTTATTTCTGTTACCAGAAAATTTTGACTTCTAAGAGTTTTTTTTTGTTCTCTGAATGTTTCTTTTTATAACCTCCTGTTCTTATTTTGCAAAAATCTTCTCCTTTTATTTTATTATTAACTTATGCTACTAAATTTCCACTTAAAAAGATAGGTTTATTTATTTTTTTCCAACTTTGCTGAGGTGTAAATGATAAACAAAAACTGTATATATTTGAATATATGCTATGATGGTTTTACATATGTATGTATTTGAAATAATTACCACCATCAAGCTAATTAAACACATCAATCACCTCACCTAGTTACTTCTCTTATCTCTCAGAATAAAAGTTGTGGTTTCTCTGAAAATTTCTTTTGGTCTCCAGATTATCTCTGTTTGCCCGATTTTTGGTTTTCTATTGTTCCAGTCTTTTTTGTGTTCAAAGGTTCCCTCCTATGTTTGATAAGCCCTGCTGGTCCATTGATATGAGACTAGCAATGTGTGTGTGTGGTGGGGAGATCTTGTGGAGTGGCGGGTTTCTGAGTGGCAGCCTCACCATCAGGATCAGGCAGACAGTGAGCTACAGATTTTTCTCTTGGGCTGTTAGTGTCTCCGTAGAGAAATCCCTACTCCTGTCCTAGGAAAGTGACTCGTGCCTGCTGCCAGCATTCTGGGAGCCAAGTAAGGGAAGGGAGAGTTTCTTTAAATTATTGGGTTAGGCAAAAAGTCCATTGAATAAAATGACACATTTTTCATTTTCACCAATAACTTTATTAATTTGGATATTTTGAGCATGTCTGCTATCTCTCGCATGGTATAATGCTGATTGCCCTCAATGTCTTGATTTGATTGCCATCAACGTCAGCTGGTCTACCTGACTATGGAGCATCATCCAGGGAGAAAGCTCCAGCAAGACCCTTCCCAAACCACCTTGGACACATTTGATCAGTCACAGCACCTTTTCCATACACTGCACAAGTCGTTGTTTGTGTTTCAGGTGCAGTTTTACCTTTCTTGAAGTAATAAATCATAGTATGGTGAAAATGTTGGGTGTTTTCTTCTGTCTTTAATATTAAAACGGCTACACAAAAATTCACCAATTTTGATAAGTTTTTAAAATGCACACTGATATGACAGCTGTCACAATACAATCTAACAAAGTTGGTTCAAATGAAATTAAAGACAACTAAGCACTACTAGAGCCATCTTATGGAAAAAAACCAAAAGCAAATGGCCAATACTTTAAAAGTAGACAGACTCTTCTTATATTTGATCTGTATTTCCTCCAATTTGTTGAAATTAGTGAGTTTTCCTCACGAACAATTATATAGACAATTCCTGGAAGCTATGGCTCTAAAACCGTCCTTGCAGATGATTAAATCACTTTATCAACCCGCCACAAAGGATGAGAATTTACTGTTAAACTCTGTGAAGAAAGCTTCCTTTTAATACATCTCTGTTGCCTGAAGGCAGTACCTGCTGTGAATTAACATACCATATTACCTAGTCATCTCTTACTCAAGTCCCACTGGAGGAATGGCATGCAGACCAGGCCACTTTCGAGTGGGAGGAGATCAGGGGAAACGTGCCGTGCATAATGCACTGGCCTTCATTTCCCCGTTGGAGTCTCACCACAGAGGGTCCTGGGATGCAGTAGGAACCTGGGGCATAGGATTCCAAATGGACATGGAGAATGAACACATGGAAACAGAGCAGAAAAATTCTCCCTCCACAATATTTTCAAAGGAAAACTTGAATTATCAGCTGGTGATATCTGGAAAGGTAAGAGCTTAAAGGTGACCAGGGTGGCCAGAAGCCGGTAGAGTGTATCTAGGAAGGTCTTAATGGATGAAGCTCCTTGAGCAGAGTTCTAACATATGAAAAGTAACATGCTGTGGGGAATGACGTGACTGAGAAAAAAGTCACTGTTATCTATCAGGTTATTTGCATTTTTTGTTGTAATCTAAGAGAGCCATTAGGTTCATGTGTGCTTCTACAAAGGGAAGCAGTGAAATGAGGCTCTACTTCACGTAGAAGTGAAAATACCAGCTTTGCCTGAAATAGCTGAAATATTCTGATGTGAGACAAAAGTATGTCAGTTTTGCATTTTAAAAAGCTTTTGTGCTATGGATAATTGCCTCAGTGGGGGGGGGGCGGTGCATTTAGTATGGCTACAACGAAAGAAGATAAAGAAGTGGATTTCACATGGTTCAGAAAATTCAGAAACTGACCAGGTCCTAGACATGGGATGTTTGGCTGAATCACCTTGGTGAGGAGGCTGCAGAATCCAACGTTTAGAACAACCTTCGCTTCCCCGGGTAATTTCAACAAGCTTGGACTTGCTCCATATTTTCTAAGGAGTGTGTGGTTTGGACACCCAGCTGCTGCATACAGGGATGAGGTTTACTCAGAAAGCCAGGGCTTGCTACAGGTACGGCTGGACACTGGGTCAGGAAAGAGGACCAAGCTACTGCTTAGTCCAGCCTTCCAGGAGCTGGGATCAGAGGCCACTCTTTGTTTTTCGAAACATCAAGGCCAAGCTTCAGCCCCATTGAAGGCAAGGTCATTTAATATTCGAGTATCCAGGCTGAAATCCTCCTCTGGTAATTATATTACTTATATTCAAAATTCTTTGCAGCTTCCAATAGAAAAGCTCTAACTTCCTCTTTCTGCTATGTCTTTCCACCATATACCCTTTTTATTGATTGTGTTTGTGAGTTGTGTATTGTTGTGGTATAGTGTTTAAATATCAGCTGTGTTTTACCAAACGGATTGGGTTATTACTTGATTTGGGGAAACTTTAAAAATTAAAAGTGGTAAGGGATTATAAATTTGCAGGTATGGCAATATAGCACTTACTTACAATAGTTTTAAGTTGGGGAATTAGACATTATATTATTAAGGCTTTGCTTTCTTACCCATAGAGATTTATCTGAATACTTTAAGCAAGCATTTTAAAAATTATGTAAAAACAGGACTTAGAAAAGGGAAAAAAAATTTAAAGGTATTCCTAATTTGATGAAGCCGTAAGATAAATCCTGCTACAAAACCAGGGCCTGTTGTCTATTTTACTTGTTTGCAAAGTGTGGATTTTATACATAGGTCTCCTCAACTATTCATTCCTGTGAACCAGAAGTTGCAGACAAACTTATGTGTTCTTTAAATTTTTCCAAAAGACTATTTATTGGTCCTTAGCCTCAGCTATATTTTCAGGAAAAAAAAGATATAAGGCAAGAAATTGACTTATGCATCAAATTCATACATTGAGAGATATGAAATACATTTAATGGAACATTTAGGACCTCAGAACCAAAGTTCTTTCCTTAGTAATAGTCATCCGGCTACTGATGAGAGCTGAGTTACCGAGCTGAGTTATGACTTAATATTTGAGTATCACAGTAAGTGAGAAATTAGGTGCCCAGGAGCCAAATGATGAGAGGGACTTTTTCTAGGCAAATGATTTTAGGAAATTTTGCGTGTAATTAACTAGCAAGTGTGTTCTTCTAAGCCACTACTTTGTTTTCATAAATACTACACATCTTTATTTGATGGGAAAATTTGGATGACTTGCATTAGTAACTGAGGTGGTCTGGCTCTTAAAAAGTGATCAATCTTTGGAAGAAAAGTTGAGAAGAAAGATGTCTCTTCTGAAATTTCAAAGGAGAAATTGCCATCTTCTTTCCTTGCCAAATGCTCTAAACTGAGTGTGAATTTGGTGACTACTGGATTGTTGATTGTTTTTGGCATAGGGCCAGTGTGAGCCAGTGTATACAGATCATGCCTTGTCAGTCCTTTCTTGTTTTCCTTTTTTAAAATATTTTATTTATTTATTTTTAGAGAAAGGGAGAGAAACATCAATGTGTAGTTGCCCTTCATGAGCCTCCTATTGGGGACCTGACCCACAACCCAGGCGTGTGCCCTGACTGGGAATTGAACCAGCCACCCTTTGGTTTGCAGGCTGGGGCTCAATCCACTGAGCCACGCCAGCCAGGGCTTGTCTGTCATTTCTAAATCCTGGCTCTTAATTCAGGATTTTCCCCCCTGAAACAGCAGTCTATAGAGAGTGCTGGCCAGCATAATCAAGGCAAAAAGGTATGAAAGACACTGTTTGCACTTCTCTGTTTGTGTTATATTCATAAGACCTTCTTTCATTTCATTACTTAAGTCCACACATTAGATTTCAGCTGATAAAGAGTTTTACTATGCATTTGATCAGGAAAAATGGATCATTCTGAAAAAGCTCTGCATATCTCAACATAGGAAAATCATGACAACATAAATTTTGAATTTAAAAAAGCCATTTGAAAAGAATTCATATGATATCATTTGTGTAAGTTTTAAAATGCTTTATATTTTTATGACTACATACATCCATTGGAAATATATATTCACCTTCATGACAAGGGTGAACTCCTACTCCAGGAGCATGGCTGTTTTCGGGGAGGGAGAAAGAGGAAAGGAACGGCGTGGACGGGGTGAACTGGGACTGCGGTTGAAACCTGCTTTTCCTCAACAGTGGGGAAACATGTATCTAAACCAAATATGGCAAAATGTCAGTACTTTTAAAAATCCAAGTTTAGGCTATTTTCTGTTCTTTTGGACTGTTGAGTAATTAAACATTTACAAAATTTATGTTAAAAAAGCCTCTGAGGTTGCTGAAATACCTGAGGTCATTTCCACAAGGCTGTATTAAGAAACTGCAATGCAATAGGCCTTGGGGACACAAACAGGAGGGTGACATGGTCCCTCCCCTAAGGAAGCCCAGCAGGAGGGGGACAGATGGAACAAACGTGCACAGTAAAGCGTGGTGGCCACAGTCACGTTTCACACGGTGGTGTCTGAATGCAGTGACTGATTCTGTGGTGACTCTACTAGACAACGCTGAAGAGACCTAGACCAGATCAATGACAAAAAGTCACGATGAATGGAGTTAAAAAATGACTTACTTTCTTATTTACTATTTAAGATGCACCATTAACAAATTATTCACAGAGAGAGATCCTCAGAATGTAACTGGCAAATGCTCCCATCTAATTTATTTAAATAAATAATTACTATGTACCTTAGCAGATGTTCCCTTTGTGGTCCCTTCCAAGTCTGTCTTTATGACCCCTTTTTTTTTCCGTAGAAATATTGTCTTCCCAGATAGATAATCAAATCTTTACAGAGAGGGTTGTCTGGTTTCCACATTTCTATGGCCCAACCTCTGGAGTTTTTAGCGTATTCCTATGTAAACTCCGCAACGGCAGAGAAAGTGGCGACAAGGACAGACCTTGATGTCCCTCTCCAGGCTCCCGCTGTAGCCCTGTGAACCCGCCTGCTGTCCCCCTTTCTAGCCTAATGGTGACGGTCCATGGTTTTAAAAAGGTTTTGTTTATTTATTTGCAGAGGGAGGGGAAAGGAGGGAGAGAGAGAGGGAAACATGGAAGCAAGAGAGAAACATCAATCGTTTGCTTGCCTCTTGTACGTGCCCCAACCAGGGATGAACCTGCAACCCAGGCATGTGCCCTGAATGGGAATTGAACCGGCAACGTTGTGCTTTCCAGGATGACACCCAACCAACTGAACCACACCAGTCAGGGTGATGGTTCAATTTTTATTGATGATCTACTATGTAGTATGGAATCATAGTAAAGAGATACTTAATCCCAAACTCAGTATCAGGAGCCAAGGGCAAAGGGAGACACCTGGAGTTAAGATCTCCACTGTCTGAAATGTGCATATACAGTATATAGAGAATATAGTGCTGTGGATGAAAACGGGGCACACGGCATCCATCGTTACAGGCCAAGGAAACACTACAGTTAATTACAAAAAGGGAGCAAGGCACACTGGGATCTGAGCAAAACACTCTTAGTTCCCCTTCTTGAGAAAATATTAATGGAAAACACTAAAGTTTTTTCTACCCAACTTTCCTCTGAAGGAAAAGCACCACAAAACTTAGCCTTCCCCTGCTGGGGCAGATCTAAAAACAGGGGGAAAATCCAGTTTATTCTATTCATAGCTGTTCTTGGCCAGTAATAATGCTAACAAATTCTCATCAATAATTACTAGAAATAGGACAATAAATATTTGACATCTCAGTTTTAATTAAAATGAGCACAATGTGATACTGGGGTGATAGTAATGAGAGAGATCTTTGACAAATCAGCAAAGAGAGAACAGGTAGACTATCTGAGTCACAGGAGTAAATACACACGACACCTGTTGGCTCCATAGAAAACTCATTTTCTGGGGCCCTTGCTGGGTTTATGTGTTATCTGCATACATCGGTCTCCACAGCAACCAGTGACCTGGGGTTACAAAAGTTTTACTTGAATCAAAAATATGTTTATGTAAAGGAAGAGTTTTCTGTGTGTACAGAAAACAACATTGTTTACGATAAAAGGGAGGAGGAACAAACAAACTCAGAGGCATTGAAGGCAATCGAGGTCACTCAGAGGTGGAAAGTAAAGTCAACACAACCCAAGGGACGGTGTCAGACAGTCACAGTCAAAGCATTGGGGCCACGCGGAGATCCAAGTATGTGCACGGCAGAGAAAGTGGCGTCAAGGACAGACCTTGATGTCCCTCTCTGGGCTCCCGCTGTAGCCCTGTGACCCCGCCTGCTGTCCCCCTTTCTAGCCTAACTGGATGCCACTTATCCATCCTTTGTTGGTGGCATCCCGGTTAGGACTTTTCCTATGTCAGGGACTATGGGACTGTGGACTCCCTGGCCTGGAAAGAAGTTGCTGGATCTACAGAGTCCTTTTCTTTCTAGAACAGAAAGGCTGGAATTAGACTCTTTTTTTTTTTTGCAGCCTCGATGACCTCATTCTTCCCTGGATCCTAGTTGCTGGTTTCGTTCCTAAAAATGAGCTTCCATGTTTGCTGGGCTAAGCCCTGGAAGATAATAGGTTTTTTGTTTTTGTTTCACTTCTTATCTCAGACCCCACTTCCTTTCCTCTGTCTCTGTGATTTTTTTTGCTAACAATGAGATTAATAGTGTTAATAGGGACTAATAACTATGGAGTTCTCACTATATGTCACACACTTTTCTAAACAGTGTTTAAGGGTTACCTCTTTGAGGTCTCATTAACAAGCTGAGGTTCATATATTTTTTATCCCTATTTCACGGAGGAGGAAACAAGGAACAGCTAATAAGGGGCTGCACCTAGACTTGAATCTAGGCAGCTTGAAATCTTCACCAGTGGCTGTGCTGATTTTCACGATAATACAATGACTTGGGGTGGTGTGGGGCCTGGGAGAAATACGGTGACTTTCTATGTCCCAAAAATACCTTGAAGTGAGTTAAATGATTTCTGATGACAAATGTCCGCGTTACCAGGACATCTTTCTGTGACTGTCCTAAAAGCTGGTGATTGTGGGTGTGCTGTGATAGTGGTGGCCTTGTATTCACACTTGTTTAACAAGCATTTGAATACCTACTATGTCTTCTAAGAAATCAAAAGGAATTCAGGTGGAATACCCGCCCTCGGCGAGCTTTTAGTCTGGTAGGGGAAGCCAGACAAATACACACACGTGTGAGAGGTGCTACTATCGTGCATCAGGGCACAAGGCAATTGTAAGCAAACTTATCAGAGGTAAACAACAGGGAAGGTTCCGCAGAGTAGTGCCGGGATATATGATCAGGTAACTATCCGGATCAAATGACATTAACTGTCCAATTCTGTATTTTTTCAGTCTTCTAAAATATGAAGAAGCAGATTTCATAGGACCCTGGGGTCAAGCTTAACTCTTCTCATATCTTGTTCTGATTTAAATTATAGTTTCGGGGATTATGTGGCATTGAAGTTCCTGTGCCGGCTTTCATTGTCTTCCCCGGGGGCGCTCTGACAGCTCATAGATGCGTTTGCAGCATGGGCTGTGCTAGTCCTGATGTGACGCTGACATGCGTGCGATGCTCAAGGTCTGAGAGGAGCTTGTAGAGACTGTGACAACCGTGAGTTAACATTCTGCCCTCTGCTGTTACCTAATTATGTCCATTAATTATCTCATGGAAGGGCTCGTGGTGATGATGGATGAGAAGGTCCGTATTTTCAGTGGCTGTTTAGGAAAGGTCGCAAGGGCCCTCTGTAACCCTGGAGAACACAGGAAGTGTAAGTGAATCCATCAAATTTTCAGTGCAGTGCGTGTTTGGGCACAGAAATTTGGGTGGTGAAGGGCGGCTTCTTATGTAATGGAGCACAGAACCTGGAGCTCCAGGGAAGGTGAGCTGAAGCAGTGAGAGAGTCCCCATGTGTGATTGAGCAGGGAAGGGAAGGGTTCATGAAACAGGGCAGCAGGGTGGGGAATAGGGGTAAAGAGAGTAAGACCAACATGTGAAAATGCGGGGTGCATCCTGTCTTTATTTCAAATTTTGAACTTTTGTTTAGCGTGCATTTTTTGCATTAATATTAATTTTAAAGTATCGTATTAAAATATTTATCTTGATTGCTGTGTTTTTGACACCCCTTTAAATTTTGCTCTAAGTGCAGTGCTTCACCCTCCTTGAACTTCTGCTGGGGGGTTGCGTGATCACACTGAAACTGAGAGTTATTGCATTGTGTTGTCGATGTGACCTCACAGGTCGCTTCTGATGTTACCTTAACCCAGAGGCTGCCGTCAGGGGTCTTGGGGACCATGTTCAGCCTGTAGACATGTATTATTGCCACCAACATGGTTTATTTTTGAAAATTGAGCTGCCTGCATTTTAAAATGGAAAGGTGCCTTCTAAAACAATTTGGATATTTGACTTCTTATGAAAATTTGGATCTATGCTTTTTCATAGCAGTAATTAACTAGAGTGACCTATACTACCTCCTCAATGTTACCCGGCCCAGTTTTGTATGTGCATGTCACTGCCTGGTGCTGTGGGCACTGAGATTCTGAGCCCTGATTAACTGTGGAATTCTTTCAATAATACCTTTTAAATATGGGCTTTCATTCATTTCAGAAATGTTGAGTTTTGTGCCTAATGTGTAAGATGTGGCTGTGGAACACGATGACATGTTACCTTCCCTCTTGGAACTTATTTTAATCTCTTAGGCATAATCTCTATTATGCCCTCAAAAAAGGTACATTAAAGTCCTAACCCAGATACCTTAGAATATGGCTTTATTGGGTCTTTACAGAGGTAGTCAAGTTAAAATTAGATCAGCAGAGTGAGCCCTAAGCCAGTAAGACTGGTGTCTTTAAAAGGGGGGTGAATTGGGCCTCAGAAACAGACACGATAGAGGGGAAATTATGTGAAGACACTCAGGCAGAAGGTGGCCATGGGACCGGAGCATGCATCTATTATCCAAGGAATGCCAAGGATTGCGGGCGAACACCGGAAGCCAGAAGCCACGAGGAAGGATTCTCCCCGGAGCTGCCTGAGGGAGCGCGGCCCTGCTGATACCTAGACTTTCAGCCTCCAGAGCTGAAACCATAAATTTCAGGTGCTTTTAGCCACCCAAGAGTTTGGCATTTCGTGACAGCAGCCCCAACAGGCAGTTACAAAACAACAATTCGAACCAGTTGTTGAAATAACCATTACCACCAGAAGCATGAAGGGTGAGTACGGAGTGCGGGGAGAGGGCATGCTGGTGGGATGGCTGGTCTGGCAAGGAAGTTAGGAGGTTTGGGGTTCTCTTCTGAGGAACGTGTATTTTAGCTGAGGTCTGCGAGATGAGTAGGAGTTACTTTCTAGTCGTGAGAGAGACGGGAACAGCCCAGACCAGAAAGACTGGTAAGTGCAAAAGGCTCTAAGGAAAGAAAGAGCGAGGTATATTCCAGAAACTGGAAACCAGCTGGTGGCTGACTCATAGACAGGGAATGGTGGAGCCGGGTGAAGTGGGCTCCATTGAGCAGGGTGTATTGACTGACTTTGGAGAAGTTATTTAAGGTCTCTAAGAAGAACAATAGTACTTACCTCATAGGGCTATCATGAGGATTAAATGAGATAGTAACTGAAAGAGGCTTATGAGAGTGGCTGGTATATAGGGCCCCATAGACGTTACCTATCGTTAGGGCTCTTGTCTGTGTCACTGTCAGTGTCACCAAGGCAAGGATGGCAAGGATGTGGCCCCCCCACCCCGTTCCCTTAGCATATTGGTCTCTATCCTGAAGGCAATGGGAAGCTACTGTGTGCCTTTCATCATGGCTTTTACTTAACCACATTTCTTTTTAAAAGATCCATCTAGCTGCAGTGTGGAGAATGGACTGGAGACCCGTGGAGAGGAGGCCCCTGGAGAAAGTTCCTGGGGACAGGTGTGGGTGGGGACAGGTGTGGGGAGTGGCAGTCCTGCCTCGGTCACTTTGTAGAATTTGGAGAGATCACAGAACCAGCTTAACCAATTTTGAAATCCCACACGATTCTGCTTTCTTCTATGTTCTAGGGTTTGCTTCTAGAATAAATATGCCCTAGGTGACGCATGAATTTTTATCTCAATTCTTCCATAAACTTAGCAGATGGCCTTGGGCAAGACTTGCCAGTGCTCATGTAATCAGAGACACAAAACAGATACGAGGGAACACCGAATTAGTACGCGGTGAAACGAAGACTGCTGGTTATTGAACACATCCGAAAATGTCTTTAGGAAATTCTAGGCACTCATTGTCTCTGTTTGCTTTTCTACTGCCTTTATGTCTTGTGACTTCATTTTACAAAAGAAATTGAATTGACTTGCTTTTTATAAAGCCGCATTCATTGCTATTGGAATTTGTGGTCTCAGGCGAAGGCAAAATGATGGACTGGCGAATGCTCACAAGGAATACAAGTTTGAAATAAAATACTGAATGTGCTGAAAATTCATTAGGTAATGAAAGCAATTGAGAAAAATTTAAAATGCTCTAGTTCTCTCTGGATTTATGATTGGTTTTAATACAAAGTATCATATTTAATATGATTGGTTTGCCTAATATTGGCAGACTTAAAAAATTACCTAATGAATCCATCGTCAGTGGAGGATTCACCTGTGATGCCAGAGATGGAAAATATTAAAGTCTAGAAACATATGAGCAAAATGTTAATTTCCTAGTGACTGTTTACGACACTCAGCTTTGAAAAGGGAAAGGCAGTCTAAGGCAGAATTTCTTTGTAAACTAAGGAAATTCTAATGTTTTCTGAATTTATTATAACAGAGTACCATTTTATAAGGATTTCTTTTTTTTTACAATGTCCTTATTCATTATCTTATTCCCTGCTGAACAATATTCTGCATGAATATTAACTTATTTTTAATAAACCCTCTTGTGTGCTCTGATTAAAGCACTCATATTTATATGCAAAAGATGGTGTTTTGACTTACATGAATTTTCAAAGCTAAAAAGGCATCACATGGGACTAAGAAATAGCATTATAAAAGAGATTCTCGTTTATATTTTAAAAATCTTATCCTTCTTCATATTTTTCTGCATATGTGTTTAAAGTGAGCAATATACAAAACCGTTTAAAAAGACGTTGCTGAGTGTTATATATTTTAGGGTGACTTAAATTTTTTTTCCACCAATGAACTGCCTGACTATGATGACATTTGCACAGTTTTATGCAAAAACTTTTTTCATATGTCAAGGTGAGGAACTTTCATCAAAATTCTCAGCAACTCAATGATGTATAACTAACTAGACATAGACATGACTTTCCTCTCGTCATTCTTTCCTTATTTAAACTCCATGATTACAGAAATCTGGGGTATCTTCTTTGCGACTGTTTATCCCCAAGTGCTAGAAAAGTGCCTTCCTGGTTCATAGAGGTGCCTAATACATGTTAGTTGAATGAGTGAGGAAATAGACGAGTAGTTCTCATACCATAAATGACTGAGTGCATGGAGGTGGTACTGTGCAAGGGGAGACCTTTTGAATTGTGCACCCCTGAGGTTGAGAATGAATGGCAATATGTGCCAGCGGTGGCCATGATTTGCCAGACGAGTTGGCAGGGGACCCGAGTTGCCCGCTAGCCCAGTTTCTCACCAGGGCCAACTGGCTTCTGTAACTGTGAGCTGCCAGAGCACAAAGAACCCAAACCCTATTATTCATCCAGGATTCTTAAAGTGTACTTCCTGAACTACAGCATCAGCATCTCGTGGGAACTTGTTGCTCACGTCAGTTCTCAGGCCTCACCAAGAGGTGATGCATCAAAAACTGCGCCATACAAACTGTCCAGGTGATTCAGATGCATGCTCAAGTTTGCGACACGCTGTGCTGGTACAGGCGCTGCTAACAGTTACCTCTTGGCTTCCTTTTTGTTCTTCCAGCGATGTCCAACTTCCCTTCTAATTGGCACATTTTAAGTTTAGGGACACAAATACTTCACAATGACTAAATTTTGTCCTTTGAGGGATTGTCCTCTTTTTCTTTATTTATTGAGTTTAAAGAGGAGCGCAGAGAGAGAGAGAGGGAGATTTGTTCCACTTATTTATGCATTTATTGGTTGATTCTTGTGTGTAGAATAATGCTTTGACCAACTGAGCTGCCCAGCAAAGGCTAGGAATGGCATTCTTAAAGTAATCTGCATAGCTCAGGTTTGACTGACACTTTATAAGCTTGCCTTGGAAGTTAAATCTTAGAAGTTGTGTTATTAACTATTGCAACATAGCAAATGACCCCAAAACTTAGCAGCTGAAAACAGGCACCATTTATGAGCTCACAGTTTCGGAGGCTTCGTTGGGTGGCCCTGGCTCGGGGACTGCACTCAAGGTGTTATCTAAGACAGCAGTCGTATCTTGGCTTGACTAGGGAAGGATCTGCTTCCATGCTCTCTTACACAGCTCCTGGCAGACCTCGGGGGAGGCACTTTCACGCTTGCTCATGTGAGCCTCTCCTCTGGGCTGCCTTATGACATGGCAGCTGGCTTCTACCAGAGGTGTCAATCCAAGAAGGAGTGAGAGAACGCTCAAGAGGGAAGCCAAGGTCTTTTTATAATCGAACCGTGGAAGGGATGGATAGTGCCATCCCTTGTGCTGTGTTCTATTCATGAGCAGCTCATGAAGGGGAGGGCATAATCCAAGGCCATGAATATGAGGAGTCAGGAATCGTGGGTCAATTGTAGAGATCCCCACGTAGGTGAATTATTTCTCACCTTGTTCAATTCTTAATATTGCAATGTTTCAATGTGTTTTGACTCTTGATTTCTAGTGTCAGAAATCTCAACAGAAACTGGCTTATCCAAAAAGAAAATGTGTGCAGCGTGGTATAGTGGGATTTAGGTGACTGAGTAAATGTTGTCACCTGGACCTGGTCATCTTGGTGCTGCTTGCTCTGCATTGGCTCCATTCTCAGGCTGTTTGTCCTCTGTTATTGGCATAAAAGTCTTCAAGGCTTTCAGGTTCAAGGTCAGTGGCATGGCATGGAAGTTTCTTTTCCCAGGAACTCTGGCATAAATTCCACAGGCAGAATGGGTCATAAGCCCATGCCCAAACCAACTGGGAGACTGAGGAATCATGCCTGCATTGGCTGAGACCCAGGGGACATGCTGCACCCACAATCAGGGTGAGTCCCACAAACTGTGAGAGGGGAAGGTTAGTGCCCTTCAAGGAATATCAGGCAAACATTTCACTGAAGTGCTGCCTGTAAGGTTGTTTCCCCTCAAGTTTGCAGTCAACTAGAACCTCTTGGAAAAGGCCCACCCTCGCCCTCACCATCCACCTCCACACCCACCGGAGCACAGAGCCCTGTGGATCTCCTACCACCTCTCATGTCCTCCACTCCCATCCAAGTCACCATGAATCTCTGGGCTCAAGCAATAGTGTCTAAAGTCACTGTCTGTATGCTTCCATTTGTGTTCACCTCTGTCCGTTCTCCGCATGGAAACCCAAGTGATTAAAAAAAAATGCGATCTGATGAGGTTAGTCCTCTGCTGAAAATTCATCCAAATCCCATGAATGAAAATCCAGGGACCCCATGACCTGGTCTTTGCCTGCCTCTCCAGCTTGATCCGTGTCCACCACCAGTCCTCACTCTCTGAGCTCCTCAAATATCTAGGCTTCTTCCTGCCACAGGCTTTCCCTGCACTGTCCCTTCCCTTCCTCTGAGGAAGCTCTTTCTTTTTATTGTGTTTCTCCTCTCCCCCACCCCACCCTGCCTTTTCTCACCCACAGGGTCCAACTTCAGTGTCACTTCCGTAGCCAGGTCTTCCCTGATCCTCTAACGTTAGATTCTATCATAGCACCTTGCACATTCTCTATATTGCAGGTATCTGAGTTTTAATTTTGTATTTATTTAGCATCTTCCATCTTGATGAAGGCAGAAACCTCGTTATAGCCACAGACCTCCTGTTTGAAACCTAGCAGGCATTCAAAACTATTGACCGAATGTGATTCATTCTTTCTCATCTTAGACCTGGGCCATTGTGTTATCCAGATGATTAAATAAATGGCAAGATTCATTATAGAGTGGGAATTTGTTGGGGTCTTGCTTGGCCAAAAGCCCCCTGGTTCACAGGATGAAGTCAAGCACAGGAGAGAATAAAATTCTTTTGAGGACCCGCAACGTGAAACATATATATGTCGTTTCACTTTAATTCTTACAACAGTTTCTTGTGAGTTCAGTGCATTACCTCTGTTTTGTAGGTGAGGAAATTGATGGCGAGAGAGCTGAAGGGACTCCCTTGAATGCCCATGGTTCAGAAATAGTAGAGTTAAGATGCCAAAGGAGTCACTTTGATGCCAAAGTCCCAGGTCCGATTGGAATTATGGGAAAGACGGTGGCATGCTCACTTTCCTAGCTATGTTATTTCGAGTAGGCCAAAGTCGGAAATCAAAAGGAACACAGAAGAGTAGTCCTGTGGGTTTCGGGCTGCTAGTTAGAGCAGAACGACAGGTGTGCAGGCACTGGAATGAAGGCGGTGTGGAATTTTGGGGAGCTAAGTCTTTTAACTAGGTATTTCAGGTTTTCCTACCCATTCAAATAAAATTCAGGGGTGTCCAGTGTCCGGCAGTATAAAGGAAATCCAGTCTACCTAGTCTTCCTATTACACGTTTGATGGGATTTATGTGCCTTGGGTGACACAGGTATAAAATGAAACAGGACAAACCATCCGATTTCCTTGTTTCTCCGGTTGCAATGATACGCAAACTAGTCTATTTCCCTTTTTCGACTCTGAATTCCAAGACCTTGAGTAAATATGTGTTTGGCACAAGAAGGCTCTTAAAGGGGTAGGAGCACCGACCTGAGGGGGCGGCGAAGGGGCTGCCGTGGCAAGCAGAGCCAGGTGAGCACAGGGATGAGTCTTGGTCCTTTCAAATTATTTGTGAGGTGGAGGCTGGCGTGGTGGAATGATTCCCGCTAAGGCGACAGGGCGAAATTTGTTCTTGCTTTTAAAATCTTGTTTTAATGTCTCTGTAAAGTAAGTCCACCCCTCCCCACACACGCTCCGTACATGTGTGCTTAATGTGAGAATAATGCAAAGGGGGACCTAGGAGGACAACCGCGACCTATGAATTGATGAGGAAGAGGAGGGAGCATGGCATTGCAGCATTTGGGACAGGCGGGGTGTCCTACACCTTGTGAGTCTGGGAAAAGGGAAGTGCTGTACAGGTGTGTTTAAACCGTGAGCTAATCGCCTACCGCAGTAAGCATTAACCAGTGTGACAGAGGACCAATGCTTGGCAAGATGTGGTTAAATTCGTAAAACAGCCAGAGGGAACAAAGAAGAATCACCAAGTTGTTGAATACAGGGAAAATATGTATGAAAAAAAAACAAAAAAAACCCAACCCCAGACAGAATACCCAAAGTGTTTAGGATCATTTCATCTAGAGAACAGAAAGCCGGTGACAGGGTAGAAAATGATTCTGAGGGTGGTGAATTCATCTCATTTCTATATATGTAGGATGCTCTGGTTCCAGACACCCGGGTGGGGGTGGGGGGGGGGAGACCTGGTGAATGACATCAGCACTCATGCTTTCACTGAGGTGTCCATCAAACTCCTAGTTAGTGCCCATCACTGGTTACTGTGGGTCCTGTGGGGAACAGAGAGGCATGGTTAATGCCTTGCTGAGCTCACAATCTAGTTTAAAAAAGCACACCACATGTGACAAGTGCAGTCAACGTGACAAGGGCAAAGATGGAAGCACCCGTTGCCCCTGAAAGCAAATAATCGGGATTCAGCAGAAATTTCCAGACACCTGGGAATCTGAAGAATAATACTGGTGATGTTGGTTTTGTGTGTTAGCGAGAGTAGGCTACCATACCCAGTTACTTAATCAAACACGTATCTAAGTGATGCTGTGAAAGTATTTTTGAAGGTGTGGCTAACTAAGCTCTACCATCAGTGGACTTGAATGAAAGATTACCTGAGGTGATGTAGGAAGGCTTCATAGAATCAGTTGAAGGTCTGTTGAGCAAAACCTGAGGTTTCCCAGAAAAGAAATTCAAGATAAATATCAACTTGACAGAGTTTCCAGTCTGCCAGAACTGCCCTAGGGATCGCAGATGGACTGGCCAGTCCACGCAGTCCCGTGAGGCAATTCCTTAAAACAAACCTTTTGCATATACACACACTCGGTCTGTCTGTTTCTCTGGAGAACTCTACTGACATGGTGTTTTGGTTACGTAAGGTTGGGGCACAGAGGGAGAAGGTGTGTGAGGAAATGACAGGACCCAGGCAGGCCTGGAGTTACAGAGAAGTGCCCAGAAAGCACATTGTGTGTGACTTGTAGAGTTTGAAAGGGTTTCACATCTGGGAGTGAGAGGATCGGATTCACATTTTAGAAAGGACATCCGATTCTATTATTACTGCAAGCAGAAGTCAGGAAAAACATATTTCCATTCCAGCAGGAAGGAATTCCTAACAAGGAAGACATTTTTAATAGGCGAAGGAGGTGTTCAATCGCTTCCGGAATTTTCCAAATAATTTGACATTTCAAATCATGGATGACCACAGTCTTGCAACAGGGTGGCAACGTTCTTTTTACAGTCGCTAGTCTTTCTGCTCTACCTTACCTCCTTCACCTCACTCGTTTCTCATGTCTGCAGTCTACAGCTTTCCCTAGGAAGCTCTCCTTGTAACCGGGGAAAGATTCCAACCTGGCCAAGCAGCCCTTCTGGAGGACGGTGGAGGTGGGAGGGCGGAGGTCAGCTGGGGATTCCGGCTGCCAAAGTGGAAAGGAAAAACGAATTCACACACGGACAGGAGTTCCGCTGCCTCCCGAGCGTGGGGAGAGGACTCGCCTACGACAGCGGCCGCCTAATCTCTGCCCGCCCGACCTCTGCAGGTTCGGTTCCCGCACGCGTCCCCGCCAGTTCCGTGGCCCCGCGCGCGCGGTAGTCCACGAGTCTGGGCGGGGGCCTGTGCTTGCCAAGTTGGGATCTTGAAGGAGGGGTGTGTGGGGAGCGCCCAGTCACACTGAGGAGTCCGAGATGTCCCACCCCGCTGCTCTGCTGAGAACATTTGCAGCCCCAGTCCCCAGCAAAGGGATCTTGCTCTGAGACCCTAACCGATTTTTCTTCTATTCCCTCTGCAATCCCTCGATGAATTCACCCTGGCTCCCGGTGCGTTCCCCATCCTTTTTGTTCAGAACATTCTGCCCAGAGCTCCTTGCCCAGGTCTAGCACCCTTGGGGAAGGGGTGGGGGCTGCTGGTGACTTGATAACCGAGGCGTAGACAGGAGGAAGCCTGCACCCGCATTACCACCTCCACTGCAGAGGTCTCTGGGCGCCAAAGGGGCACTTTTCTGCACAAACCTGGGGGCAGGGGGGCAAAGAGAGGGGAGGATGCTCCCGTGCAGGGGGTTCGGGGACCCTAGCCCCAGAACTGGGTTCTACACCACTCACACCGACTGGGAAGGAGAGGAGTTGGAGCCCTGCGTGCGGGAGAACGAGAGTGAGGACCTGGGGAGGGGGCAGGGTTAGTGGAAGGGGCCGCGAGAAGAGGCAGCAGGTGAGTCCGAGGGCCGTGTCCCCGGGCGGGGAGGCGGGCCGAGGGGGGATTGGGAAGTGAGCAGCAGGCAGGGGCGACGCAGACGAGGGCTGGGCTAGGAGGGGTGCGGAGAGGCGAGCTCAGGCGGTGAGAGAGGGAGTGGGGAAGAGGCGAAGGGGAGGGAGTTCCGAAAGGAGGGAAAGGAACCGGGAGCGGCGAAAGGAGCGAGCTTGGAAGCGAGAGCCGCAGAGCGCGGCCGAGCCCGTGCCGGAGCTCGCGTGGGGCGCGGAGGGCTTGGCCGGGGGAGGCGCACAAAGACATGCGAAGAGGAGCTGAGCGAGGCTCGCGCACAAAGACGCCGGGGTGCACGGCCGCTGGGGCTGCACCGACCGCCCCCGAGCCGCGCCGGGGCCGGGCCAGCGCCGAGCCCGGGGCGGAGCGCTCCGCGGCGGCGGACCGGCGCAGGACCCGGGTCGCCCGCGCTCTCCGGGTGACCCGGGCCCGGCCGCAGGCGCGCGCGGGGGCGGCGGCGCCGGAGCCCAACTTGGCCTCGGCCTCGCCCTCTGCCCAGCCCGCGGGTGTCCCCTCCTTCCCGCGATTTCGTTTCTTCTCACGCTCCCCCCCACCCCCTCCCGCGTCCAGCCCCGCGCTCCCCACCTTGTAAAACAAAGCCGGGGAAAATGCCTGCCCGTGCAGCTCGGAGCGCGCAGCCCGTCTCTGAATAAGAAGTGAGTACAATGGCGTGTTTGTAAAAGGTTCAAGTCCGTCTTTTTCACAAACATTTTGAATGCTGCATGCCTCATGCTTCCCAGCGCCTCGCGGGAGAGACCCGGCTATAGAGCAGGAGGTGAGACCTCGGGGACCCCCTTGCACCTCCCGCCCCGCGCTTTCCCGCCGCAGCCTGTCTGGGTGGGCTGCAAATGCCCCGCTGGCTGCGAGCGGGCGTTTTCCACCTTCGTTTCCCGTCTGAGGTATCTGGGCTTGGAGGCAAACCTATCCCCCATCCTCGATCCTCTCCTCGCCGCTTCTCCCCCCCACCCCTCCTCTCCCGCTGGTACCTGGGGGGGGGGGGGTTGCATCTGCCTTGGGAATGGGTTTGCGACACCTTGGGGGGGCAGTTTTCGAAGGAGGAGAAGGGTCAACCCTTGGGGTAGCCGACTGGCAGGACGCGTGGTGACCCTGGTCACACTTGTTGCCCGGTGCGTGGCGGGACAGGCGGTGGTGCTGAAAAAAGCTCGTTTCTCCTGGTGTTGAGTCGTCCATTGAACCCGGGAGCGGAGCGAAGAAGACACGCCTGGGTGAGGATGGAGACCTGGATTAAGATGTGCTGGGGGCAGAGCCGGGAGGTAGTGACGGTGCCCAGCGTGTGTGCAGGGGGCCGGTCTCGGGTTCCTTGTGCTGGGGAGCTTCTCCTCCTGATCCTACGCCAAGCGACTGGAGATGGAATCCCAGAGAGTTCCCCATATTAGACCGAGAAGAAAGGCTCTTGTTTTATTTTGGTGTCCATCCTGTCTGCCAAATGTGCGTTATATGTATTGATATTAATTTAAAATATGGCAATAGCTTAAAATAATTAAAATCCATCAGGAAATGTATTAGCTTCAGACACACACCATCTTTAAAAAAACATCTCCCCCCCCCTCCCTTTTCCAAAAGCACATAATGACAATGTCTGAGTTTGGCGCTGGGATTTACAATTGGGATTTGCGGAGCATCCAGGCAAACAGTCTTGGGGTTTTCCAGTTCTACAGACTGGAAGCCACTAATATGAAAAACCAGAAATAAGGAAGAACACAGATCTGGAGAGAAAGGCTTGGGAAGCTTTCTTCAGAGAGATATTGAGCTTCTATGTGATTTTGTTATTTGTATTTCAAAAATAGCCTAATTTTAGATGATGACCTTTATTTTTTGTCAGACTCATCAAGCGGCTTGGAGGTTGGCTGGGGTGGCTAGACAGCAGATGACAGTGATTTCTCGCTATTATCAGCTTTTCTATGTGAAAAGTTTTTCTTTAAAAAAATTAAAATGCTGAACACATATGCAGTGCTAATGTTGAGTGAAGTTGCCTCTGTGAACATTCCATGGTAAAGGTGGCTCCTAGTTCAGGGCTGTGTTCGGAGCTGAGGAGTGTGTCAGGAGCAGGCGTGCACACACCTGTACGTGGGAGGCTGGACCACAGGGAGCCTGTGTAACGTACGTGTGTGGAGAGTCACGTGCACACAGGTACAGTTCCCTCCTTGAGCTCTGACTTCATCTCTTCAGGGTCAGAACCTTCTAGAGAGTTGCCATCGTTTGACGATACTGCTTAGGCCTGGTGCTTCAGGGAGCTTGGTTTGCAAAGCTGTGTGTGTGTGTGTGTGTGTGCGTGTGTGTGTGTGTGAGAGAGAGAGAGAGAGAGATGGGTGACTGAAGATTTACTTTATGAACTCAAACCGTGGTAGTCCTACGCTTAACTCAGGGGTAGTCAGGAGGGCGATGCATGTAGCCATGTGAAAGTTGACACTCTCTATTTTCTTCTTTTCCTCAAGTAATTTCAGGTTCGTGTAGGGTATGTGGGTACTACTCCATAGGGATTTCCATATACTTACCCAAAAGTGTCTCTTAGATTAAGTTATCATTTTATTAAACCCATATTATATACACTAATTTTACTTATAACGATCATGGACATTTAATTGATTATCCTAGCTGGGTTGGTGGCTTACCCCCCTGTTTTGGGGCCATGCTGTTACCCCTTTTGGTTCAATGTTGCTGTTCCAATGAAATGCATTGTAGTGGATGACTTATTTTCCCCTCAGCAAGTGGAAATCTAGTACCTCTTGTATTTGCTAAAAAGGAATCCATTAATGATATTTTTGAAGAGCTGAGATAAATAATAAATGAATTTAGAGTCACCTCCGAGTATATGGGGATTTGTAAGAGAACACACAAATTCAGTCTAATGGAGCAATTAGCTTTGTACAGAGCATGTAGGGTCCAAGGTGTGAGACAAGGTTTTAATTTTTTTTTCTTGTTAATGTTCACTGTTGAAATGGAAGAAACTGGTCATGTCTCGTCTGCACCAAGGATTTTGCCACAATGGGTAGCAATACTTTTACTTTTATAAACATATCAGAGATAGAATAGCAAAATCTAGAGAATGCTTAATCTTGAGCCCACTGTAGAGGATAAGCAAAAGGAAATGATTGGGCTATTGTGGTTTACTTATTATCACATATTACCAGAAAATTACTAATGTTTTACTTTGAATAATAAGATTTGAGTCCCGATTTCACTTATAGTACAGTTCTTTTATTATAATGATTTTGTGGTATAAAGTGTTAAGTACTTGAGAAGAAAAATGATGGATTAGCCTTCTTCATGAGTTTTTAAATGTCTACTTTTGTATCATCAACTCTAGGGAGTTCACTGAGTGTTGCCTAGTATGGCAGAGAGATACAAATTTTGGAATTAATTAGGAAGACCTCAGGCATACTTTGATTTTTTTTTTTCAATTTCTTGGTCCACCTCCTGCTGTTGTTTTTTTCCTCCCTTGTGGATCCCCAGTAGCCGCAGAGAGCTAAGACCCGCCCCTTTTCCTTGAACCCATATATACGGCCCGAGCTTCCGCCAGGGGAACAGAGTTCTGTCAACCTTGGCTGATCCCTTAAACGAGCCCACCCGCTACCCCTCCAGTCTCCGCCGACCTAACCCTCGTTCTCTGTTGTTGTCAGTGGCGGCACCTGACTTGCTGGATCCAAAATCTGCCGCTCAGAACTCCAAACCGAGGCTCTCGTTTTCCACGAAACCCACAGTGCTTGCTTCTCGCGTGGAGAGTGACACGACCATTAATGTTATGAAATGGAAGACGGTCTCGACGATTTTCCTGGTGGTCGTCCTCTATCTGATCATCGGAGCCACCGTGTTCAAAGCGCTGGAGCAGCCTCACGAGATTTCCCAGAGAACCACCATTGTGATCCAGAAGCAGACGTTCATTTCCCAGCACGCCTGTGTCAACTCGACTGAGCTGGACGAACTCATCCAGGTAATGGCACACGCAGGTGTTCCTCCGTTTCCTCTACGGGGGAAGAAAGAGAAAGAGCTGGAGAGACAGCTCAGAGCACGAAGCTGTCCTGATGTGCCCGGGGCCCCTAGTCCACTTCCTTCCTTAGCTAGGCTGCTTTCCCAGTTTGTCTCCTTTCTCCCCATCTCCCCTCTTTTCTTACCTCTGCCATCTTTTCCTCTCCTTTTCCCTTATCTCTCCCTCCCGTCGTTCCTCCTCATCCTCTTCTGTTCCTGCTCTTCTATATTTCTGTCCTGGTGTCTCCCTGCGTTCTTTCCCTCTGCCCTGCTTTGGAACTGCCAGTGGACGCCCAGGGACGTGGGGGTGAGCTTGCTGGAGGCCGTCCTGGTTAAATGACATTTGCCAACTGAGATACTTTGCTGTGGCAAATGAGAGGAAAACATAAGGCAGACAAAGTGTGTTAATCGTGGCACTGACCATCGTAAGATATGAAAGATGAGTCTGTGGGGTTGACCCCCTTGCGATGGGCCCCCCTCATGGCCCATCTTCAATCAAGCCAAGGATAACTCTGAAAACTGCCTTTGCTAGGTGTCCAGGAGGGTGATTACTCATTGCTTCTCCAGACCCCCATGAAAAGCAATTTATTACTGCACAAAAAACAGAGCTTTTGAATAAAAAGTAATGTAATCTACAAAAACTAATGTAATCTATAATCATAGGTTAGTATCTTTATGGATAAACATTTTTGTTTTAAAATTTAATCCCAAAATGACTTAAACATTTCAGTTAGCCTCCTTGAAGATAGCTATATTTTTATTGTAGGTTTTTGCATAAAACATAAGTCAAGCCTGGTCGAGAAGAAAGTTCTAGAACTTCCTTTTAAGAAGAGATTTGACTGGTTCTTGAAAACATTCTTCCTCATCTTATAGTTGGTTTTACATCATTCAACTGAGTTGAAATAGTAGGTTGAGGGAAGAAATTATTATTGGTTTTAATCTAGCTTTTTGTTCTGAGATCTTTCCTCTTTCGTTTCCTCTTGCCATTAATTTCCAGTTTATACCTCTGCCCTTCAGAGCCCTCTGCATTTAAGAATACACAAGTTCAAGTTTTATTGAAAATTAGATGAGGGTCAGCTAATATTCTTTGGCCCTCGTTTAGCTCCTACCTCATTCAGACACTTCTGCATCTCACTTATTTGACTTAAATTTTGAAAAGGGTCCTCATAGACTTATATACTGAGTTCTGTACTATGTTTAGATGGTAGCAACATTTTCAGTAGTGACAGTGAATCTGACAACCAACATCATTGTCCCACCCATCTCATTGCCTGTTCCTATGTGAGATTGCAATCACTTCTCTCTCTGTGCCTCACAGTCCTAAGAGGCACTACAAATCTTTGGGTTTTAGAAGAAAAGCTACAGGTTGTCTTGGAGGTAGCATGGAGTAGAGGTAAAGCCCAAACTTTGGGATCAGGTAGACGTATTTTAAACTCCACTTGAGTACTTTTCTAGAGGTGCCATCTTAAACAAGTAATTTTGCTCTGTAAGCTTTGAAGGATCTATCTGGGCCCTGACCGGTTGTGGCTCAGTTGGTTGGGCATTGTCCACAGAGTGAAAGGTCACCGGTTCGATTCCTGGTCTGGGCCCATGTCTGGGTCGAAGGTTTGGTCCAGGTTGGGGCGTATACAAGGCAACCGATCAATGTTTCTCTCTCACATTGATGTTTCTCTCTCCCCTCCCCTTGGTCTAAAAATAAATAAATAAAATCTTTAAAAAGATAAATGATTTGTCTGGACTAAGGAAAAAAATATCTATCAAATAGGGTTGCCATGAAGAGATAATCCAAGTAAAGCATTTAGGGGCTTAAAAAGCATTAAAGTTTGTTTGCTATCATTGTCCCCTTACCCGCTACCTCCACCCTTGTTTTGGGTTCAAGCATCTCATTCTTACCCTCTGAAGTGAGGTGTGTTTGGTCTTGACAAGGGAAAAAAAGCCTGGAGTTAGGACGATGCTGGAGGGAACTCTGTGAATTTGTAAATGGTTCCACTGTTCAGCACCACCCAGGTCTACTGAGATTTATGAAACTGACCTGAAGGCCATGGCAGGTGGAGACAATCTGCAGGTGGAGACCGGTCATTTTTGCTACATTGTTTTTGGAATGGCAACAAACAGAGCTCAACATATGACCTAATTTTTTTCTTTCTGCCGCACACAGGCAATCCACTTTAGCTTTATTAATATTCACAGCCAGTTAAGTATTTTTGCTTTTTAAAATTTTTAAGTATTTTTTGTGCATATTCAGTATTTTTCAATGAAGAAGTTGCCTATTATTTTTGTCCTATGGCTCACCTTTATAACCCGATGGCTCTAATAAATTACTTTTTTCTCTTTGAATAGGATTTCTTCTAATAAAAGACATCTTTAGAATGGCATGGCTTCAAGGACCAAGGGCAGTGTTTAAATAGGGAGGAAGGCAAATGAGCCAGTAATCACATATTGGAATTATGTTTCATTCATATGATTCTCATAACTTTCAAAGTGTTTTCTGTGTTTATTTTCCCATTTAATCATCTTTTAAAACCACATTGATATATATATTATTATAACTCTGTTTCTGGAGATTTATTCCGTTCCTTTGGTTGAGCCATGCTTCCCTTTTCTTTGCGTGCCTCGTAACTTTGTGTTGTGACGCATCCATTTGAAAAAATGGCCACCTCCCTCAGTCTTTCCGGACTGACTTGTGTATGGGGAAAGACTTTCACCAACCGTCCCAGCTTGAGATGCCTCTCAAACCTTTGCTATGGATTATCTTCTCTGGATTTGGGCGTGTAAATTAGGTGGATTTGCCAGTTTCTCTTTTGAGGAGCTTGAATCTCTTGCTACCTCTGGTGTCTGTCTGTAGTACTGCAGATTTCTAGAGCTATTGGGAGCCACTCAGGTCTCTTTTATTCTCAGTGGTCCCCAAATTTCTAGAGTATGCTGCATCCTGTCAGCACTCTGAATTGGGCAAGACAAACTATTCCTTTGGGTACCTCCTCCAAAAGCAGGAATGTTCGACATGGCTCCACTCTTTTCTTGCCCCATGATGGAGAGGTTGCCAAGCTGTGTTGGTCTCTGTCTCTGTACATGGGTCCTCTGGAGCAGAGGGAAGCTGTCCAGCTCACTCTGGTCCTCAGTGTCCCCTGGGAACCTAGAGTGTGCCGTGTCTCCTCAGAGCTCTGAGATAGGTAGGACAGAATCCAGTCACCTGGGTAGCACCCTAAAAACCCAGAATGTTAGATGAACATTCCAACCATTTCCCTTTCCAGGAAGAAGCCAGGGACTGGGAATTTTCTTCTGATCATGGTGCACTGAACTAGGGGAAAGACTATGTGATCTGAAAAACAACGCATAGCATGCCGTGATTGTATAGCAGTTAGTACTCTGTGTTGTGAGAGATAACACAGGCATAACTTGGAGGTATCGTGGGTTTAGTTCCAGATCGCCGTAATAAAGCTAACATTATAATAAAGCAAGTCACACAAATTTTTTGGTTTCCCAGTGCATATAAAAGTTATGTTCACACTATACTGTCATCTATTAAGCATACAATAACAGTATGTGTCAAAACAATGTAAGTACCTTAATTAAAAAATACTTTATTGCTAAAAAAGGCTGACCATCATCTGGGTCCTCAGTGAATCATAATCTTTTTGCTGCTGGAGGGTCTTGCCTTGATGTGGGTGGTGCTGACTGACCAGGATGGTAGTTTCTGAAGGTTATCACCTCAAATGACTCTTCCTTTCATGGCTGCTCTGTCTATGACGTATGATGCTATTTGATGGCATTTTACCCACAGTGGAACTTCTTTCAATATTGGAGTCAATCTTCTGAAACCCTGCTGCTGCTGCTTCAGCTAAGTTGATGTAATATTCTCAATCCCTCATTGTCATTTCAACAGTCTTCACAGCGTCTTCCCCATGAGGAGGTTCCATCTCAAGAAACCACTTTTTTTGCTCACCCAGAAGAAGCGATTCAGTCACATCTTGAGGCTCCACTTCTAATTCTAGTTCTCTTGCCATTTCCACCACATCTGCCATTACTTCCTCCAACGAAGTCCTGAACCTCTCAAAGTCAACCATGAGGGTTGGAATCAACTTCTTCCAAACTCCTGTTGACACTGATAGTTTGACCTCTTCCCGTGAACCACGAATGAATGGTCTTAGTGGCATCTACAAAAGTGAATTCTTCCCGGAAGCTTTCAGTTTATTTTGCTGATTCATCAGGGGAATCCCTACCTATGGCAGCCATAACCTTATGAAATGTAGTTCTTACATAATTACACTTGAATGTGGAAATTACTCCTTGATCCACGGGCTGCAGAGCAGACATTGGGTCAGCGGGCATGAAACGACATTCATCTCACTGCGCATCTCCATCACAGCGCCGGGCTGACCAGGTGCATTGTGCATGAGCAGTGATATTTTGAAAGGAATCTTTTATTTTTTGAGTAGTAGGCTCAGTGGTGGGCTTAAAATATTCTATAAACCATGTTGTCAACAGATGTGGTATAATCGAGGCTTTGTTGTTCCATTTATAGAGCACAGGCAGAGTAGATTTAGCATAATTCTTAAGGGCCCTAGGATTTTCGGAATGGTAAATGAGCACTGGCTTCAACTTAAAGTCACCAGCTGCATTAGCTCCTCACAAGAGTCAGCAGGTTTTTGAAGCTTTGAAGCCAGCCATTGGCTTCTTTTCTCTAGTCTTGAAAGTCCTAGATGACATCTTTTTCAAATAGAAAGCTGTTTTGTCTGTGTTGAAAATCTGTTGTTTAATGTGGCCATCTTCTTGAATTATCTTAGCAGGATCTTTTGGCTACTTTGCTGCGGTGCCTACATCAGCATTTCTGCTTCACCTTGTCCTTTTGTGCTGTAGAGACGGCTTCTTTCCTTAAACCTCATGAACCAACCACTGCTAGCATCAAACTTTTCTTCTGCGGTTCCCGCGCCTCTTCATAGAATTGAGCAGAGTGAGGGCCTTGCTCTGGATTCGGCTTTGGCTGAAGGGAATGTTGTGACTGGTATTATCCTCTATTCAGACTACCCAGCCTTTCTCCATGTCAGCAATAAGGGTGTTTCACTTTCTCATCACTCATGTGTTCACTGGAGTAGCACTTTTAATTTCCATCAAGGATTTTCCTTTGCATTCACCACCTGGTTCATTGGTGCAGGAGGCCTAGGTTTTGGCCAGGCTTGTCTTTCAACGTGCATTCCTCACTGAGCTCAGTAATTTCTAGCTTTTGACTTAAAGTGAGAAATGCATGACTCTCCCTTTCATTTGGATACTCGGGCCCCGTGGGATTATTAACTGCCTAATTTTAATATTGTTGTGTCTCATGGAATGGGGAGACCCAAGGAGGGGGAGAGAGACGGGAACTCCTCTAGCTGGAGCAGTCGGAGCGGAGGCAGCATTTACCCATCGTTTGTTGTCTCATACGGGCATGGTTGGTGGCACCCCAGAACAATTACACTGGTACTTACCATCAACAATCACAGACCACAGATCACCGTAACAAATATAATCACAATGGAAAAGTTTAGAATAGTGTAAGAATTACTTGTACGTGACACAGAGATTCTCAGTGAGCAAATGTTGCTGAAAAAAATGTTGCCAATAGACTGGGTCAACACAGAATTGCCACAAAACTTCGATCTGTGAAAAATGCAGTGTCCGCAAAGTGCACTAAAGTGAAGTGCAATGAAGCTTCATGCCTGCACATGGTCAGTTCTGGACAGACAAGTGCGTGTCTGGGGGAAGCCGTTCTGAGTAGAGAGGAGAGTGAGAGCAAAGGTCCAGAAGCAGGCACAGTCTTGGCAGAGAGGCCACAGGGTCAGAAGAAATGAATGAAGGGGGAATTTACATGAAAAAAGGCTAAAGAAGTAACTGGCTCAGATCCTGCCGGGGTCTCCACCTTGCGGCCTGCAAGCTCCATGCGGCCCAGGATGGCTAGGAATGTGGTCCGACACAAAACTGTACATTTACTTAGAACCTTGTTTTCCTCATCAGCTTTCATTAGTGTTTGTGTATTTAATGTGGGGCCCAAGACAACTCTTCTTCCAGTGTGGCCCACAGACGCCGAAGGTCGAACACCCTGCGAGGGCTTTGTAAGTCAGTGTAAGGAATCTGGGACTTTACTCGGAGTGAGTTACAGGAACGTGATCTGGCTTTTCACTCAAAAGGATCGCCCTGGCTGGCCTGTGAGGAAGAGAATGCAGGGGGGCGGAGTCGGGGATCCACCCCAAGACCCCGGGGCGGGGGAGATGGTGGCGGTCTGGATGAGGAAGGAAGCCGGGGACGTGATGAGACGGGGCATTTCAAAAATAAACTCGACAGGATTTGACGTGAAGTGTGAGAAAAAGAAGTCAGGGATGATTCATAGGTTCGGGGCTTGAAGAACGGGCAAGATGAAGTTACCAGTTCATGAGATGGAAAACCTCAGATGGAGCAGGTTTTAGCGAGGAGCCAGAGTCGGGTTTGGTGAATGATTGGTTTGCGTTGCCTTTCAGACACCCAAGCAGGGGCGTGGTCTGGGGTGAAGAATACCTTCGGGACTTATCAGCATGTTAGTGATGTCTAAAGCCTCGAGACCAAATGCAATCATGCAGGAGTGTGGACAGGAGGAGTGTGGACAGGAGGAGTGTGGACAGGAGGAGAGGAGCAGATCCAGGGGCTCCGTGGTGAGGGGGATGAGACAGTGGCCAGGGAGACGGGAGGGAAGCAGACCGCCTGGTGGTCTCTGAGCCCAGTGAGGATCTGTTGCAAAGTGGGAGGGATTAGCTATGTCAGATGTTACTGCCAAGTCTTACTCTCCTTACAGTGATCAGTAATATGCAACTGGTACTCTAGCCTATGCATTCATGAGAGTGAATTTGTGTGTACTTAGCAATCTTTAAGCACAAACCGTGACACTAAACACATAGGCCGTCTGTGACGCACTCATAAGGGACAAGTCCTGGGGCCATTTGGGACACACCATACACACGTGGATAAAATGAATAGGGTGTTCACCCCCCTTCAAGCTTACGAACGGATTCTTTTTAAAAATTCATCTATAAACTGTTGTATTGCTTAGAATCTTTAAAGTGTTTTCAACAGAATTAAAATATAGAGGATTGCCTGGCTAAGCTAGGCAATGGAAGCTTTCATATAGCTAACCTGTAACACCAAGACCGGAGAGTGACACAATAAAATTAAAAAAATACTGTTTTTATTTATTTTGTTTTTATTATTTTTATTTATTTGGAACCAGTGATCCTTGTAGCCTCTCTATGCATCAGCTTTTGTGGAAGATTAAGTGATATGTGTCTGATTTCTGTTGTGAAACCACATTGATAGTGGTCACAGGGTTATTTTGATTTCTATTTCAAAATTTTTTATTTATTGATTTGAGAGAGAGATCAATTTGTTGTTCCACTTTATGTATGCTTTCATTGGTTGATTCTTGTGTGTTCCTGACCAAGGATCGATCCCCCGAGCTTGGTGTATCGGGACTATGCTCCAACCAGCTGAGCTACCCAGCCAGCGCCTCTTCAGGGTTATTTTATTTTTAAGATTTTATTTATTTTTAGAGAGAGGGGAAGGGAGGGAGAGAAACAGCAATGTATGGTTACCTCTCACATGGCCCTCACGGGACCTGGCCTGCAACCCAGGCATGTACCCTGACTGGGAATCGAACCGGGACCCTCTGGTTCCCAGCCCGCGCTCAATCCACTGAGCTACACCAGCCAGGTCTTCAGGGTTATTTTTATGAGGTGGTGAAACACCTCAGTCTTTCAGTGTTGGTTCCAAATAGTTATTTAAGGAGAGGTAGCTGTCCAGAGGATGCCCAACAGAGGCACAGTAGGTGATGAAAACTGAAAAAGTGAGTGAAGTTCAAATGCATTCAGTCACCTCCTGATGCCAGCACTCTCCCCCCTTCATGCGTCTTCTGGATCCTCAAGAAACTCCGTGTTGTTTTACTGTGACTCTTCATTCCTGTCTCTCTCTGCCCGGTTTAAACATAGTCTGCTGGTTCCACCAGCAGGAACACGTTCTTGCTTTGAGGGCAGGAGAAGTGAGGATCAACTTGATACTTCTTCTCCGGACAGGAGACCCATCCTCCCCCCGCAATCGCTCCAGCAACGGCATCTTCCCAGGCTGCTGCGCTCTGAGATGCTGTTGGGGCTGGTATTCTTGTGTGAATGAGGATGAACAATGCAGTGTCTGTCAGTGACTGATGGAGAAACATGGGGGAAGATGCCAGGCTCATTTCGGGGCCGATGGCTGTGGGGTGGCACTCTGAAGTCAGCCTGAGAGGTGCCCGAGGGAAGGGTTTAATTGCATTTTTGTGCGGTAACTATTGGGCAGTTGTCAAATGGTAGCTCCGTCATTCCAGTTGGCTTGAAAATAAGTATAAGAAATTCTGTAACGTTCCTGTTTCTCAACAAAATAGATCTCAACGAATGCTGTATTTTCACCAACTGGTGAGTGTATGAGTGTGGAATTGAGAAAGATGGGGCAAAGTCGGAGGAAAGCTAAGAAGCTAAGACAGGAAGAGTCTGAATCATTCCATTTTAGGAAGTAACTCCTATACGATTTCCGCCTTCTTGATTTGGTGACATTGAACCAAGAAGAAATATAAACATGGTAAACAGTTTTGCAAGACTTCCGTTTCTCTGCGTAATGTTAGCAAGTCCTTAGTTAACTTAATCTGCAGGGTGTTAAGAAATTTCACCTGGAACCTAAATGCCCAGACCTTTCTTGTAGGTTTATTTACTGGCAATGAGTCAACTCAGCTGAACTGAGAAATACATACATTTTTACAGGGTCTGAAACAGGAACTGTCTATCTGAATATTATTGGAGTATTTTGGTATTGTGATATTTGGCCTTTATTGATGATGCATTCAGGTTGTAGAAAGTTTGATTTACTCCGATGCAAATTGGAGTAACTTCTTTTCATTCATTGTGTGTGTGTGTACAAAGGTTATGATTTCCAATCTTGGTTATGATCTTTTAGTTACATATTTAGGAAGGGCAGGAAAAAATCATTTGTTTTTAAAATCTATTTTTAAAACCTACAAAACCTGTTTAAATTTGTATCTGTTGTGGAAATATAGGCTTAAGTGTACTGGAAAATCAAATAAGCAGAGATCAGTGGCATTGTATGGAAAAAGCCAACAGAATCCCCAAATTTGGGAATTCTATGGATGCATGTAAAACTGCCCTTGTTCCATTTTGGGCTATTTATTTAATCAGTTCAGAATGTCAAGTTTTAGAAACAGTACATGAATACATGCGGGTTAGTGTTGTAAGCCTTAGGCAAAATGGTATAAAAATTTTGTCTTCGATGCTCTGTCTCCTTGATCTCAGTCTCCTACCCACACAGATCCTATTTTAAGGATGACCTCCTTTAAAAGAACTTCCTAGATAGAGTGACTATAAGTTGTATTAAGTTTCCACCTTATTCTTGTAGAACTGTTTGTTCTTTGTTATCTAAGCAACCTCTATCTCTTTCTATGTGCCCTTTTGTTTCTTTCCGACTTCTCACTCAACCTCCTCTCTCCGTATTTTTCTTCTCTTTTATTAACCTTGTCCCCCTACTTGTGCTGGGATGGAAGGGGAAGAAGGATAGAGGTTGGTATTCTGAGAGAATATGAATGTGCTGCACAGTGACATGGCATCGGGAAAACTCACGACGACATGCACAGCCGCGGAAGTGCAGGTTTCAGTGTCCCGGCTTCATGTGTATTTTTCTGGCTCCTTTTGTGTTGCAGGGACTTAGGGGTCTTGACCACATTTTAGTCTTTCTGCACCACAGTGTCACTTCACACTGTATTCGAAGAATAACAGCAGTTCAGTGTTTCAAGTTCAGTCCTTGCCGCCTCTGTAATAACTTAGAAAATGAACTTGGAGGCTGTCATGCAAATTCATTCAGTGATAGAGGACGGGTGATGTAAACCATGTCACATGTAGCTCCTCAGTAGATGTTGCCATCCACGAAGTGAGATGTTGACGACTTCAAAATGCCTTGGAACATGCTTATATCATATGAAAATATCTGAAGGCAGATTTAATGATTATAACTTTTAACAAAACTAAAAATCAAATAACCTGTAAGTCGCAAAAAACTGTTTTACAGAGTGTAATTTTTTATTCTAGTTTTCTCAAATGTCCAGTACCATGTATATTACTGTTATGATGATAAGAATCTTTCAGAGTGGATGCAACCAGGGCCTACAATGCCCCACCCAGCAGTGTGCCTCTTGCTTCTGTCCCCGATGATCACACCCACCCCAGCACACTCTGTGTTGTTCCCAGTTTGGATCGTAAGCTTTTGTTTCTACTAAAGGAAGTCAATTTACACTTTCAAAAGCGCAAGTAAAAAAGGTGTACACTTCATTAGTCTGTATAAAAATAGCTTTGACATGCAATAGTGTGATCTCCAAATAGAGGGAAAGACATGGGGAGGTGAGCAAGATGTTTGCTTTTAAAGTCTGATGGACAGACACTGCTTCTTGTAGGAAATACTCTCCTTTTTCAGTGATAAGAATTGCCTTTTGTTTTTTTTAGGGGATGCTTTATAAGAGTTTCTAATTCATGTGTGGTTAAACTTAGGTCATCCATTACCTGGAAACACATTCAAGGACTTTGAAAGCCTTTTTAAGAAACCGTGAAATAGGTTCTGATTCAAATTGTTTCCAACAAAAACAATAGATTAAAAACGTTACTGCATATTGCCTGGCTCACTGAAAAGATATACTCTGGGGAAACCTTGAAAACTTGCTTCTTTACCAGACTCTAAATATAGCATGATTTAATCACCTGGATTCTGTATGAAATATGCAAATGTACTACTTCATCTTTTTTTCCACAAGAAATGAGAAATATGTATTTTAGGAAGAAAAAATTATTGATGTTAGATTTAGAAAAATCTCACCTTTGTCAATACTTACGATAGTCCATTTAATTATGTGAAGTAATTGTGGAGTTTTTCTCTTTTGGATTTGTGTAGATTCCTCTATTTTGCCTATACCAAAAAAAAATACAAAACAACAAACAAATGTCATTTCCATATAACTATAGAGTATCTGGAAATTAAGTTACATGGAATGTGTCTCAAGTTCATTTATGTAAATTGGAGGCTAGAATGCATACTAGCATGGGATATTCGCTATCAATAGATGAACATACAAAGTTACTTCTATAAAATGTAATCATCTTAAACAGTAGATAATATCCTTTGATTTCTCAGATATATACAAAGTTGGACACAACTTGAATATCAAATAAGGATTCAGTAATTAGCCCATGCTTTCCCAGAATAGCATTCTTAGCCATATAGGGTTTTACTTAAACTAACACATATGTATTCTTCACAGTAGAATTATGAAGACCATTATAGATCGGTTTTTATAAAGTTTGCTGTTTATGGGAATTAGCTTTAATGCTGCAGTAATAAATATCACACTGCAAAAAAATTTAGCATGTTTAGCACACTATTTGTGAAAACATAAGTACCATTCTTTTGCATGCTAGTATGAAGTTGTCATTTTGTAGGTCAAGAGGTACTTGGATATTGGCAATATTGTACGGTTCAACCCAGTGTTATCACTAGCTGAGACATGCACTGGAGTATTCTTGTGGAATAATGTGCTAATATGGTGTGACTTGCAAGCAGTTGTTTGCTCCCTTGCTGGATGATCAGTGGTCCCAGAAATATTATCTCATGCATTGGACTCATGGGAATATTTTAATGATTGTCAGTAATTGCCTTGTGTTCCAAGGCTGTGTTAGTTTCATATGATCACAAACAAGAGTCTTATCCATGTTTGGTGTTAAAGCTGGTGATAGTTCCAGAAATCCAGACGACATTCTTATAATTCAAAAATGCACAAATTCATAGTAGAATGCTGTGAACTTTGATTCTAAAGCCATCATTGTCATGGAAACTAACTCATACTTTTATGAGTAATTACCTTTATCATCTCTATGAGTAGAGGCCTCTTAGAGCTCTAGTTCCTAAGTATTATCTTATGTTCTTGACTATAACTATATATTCAATTTCCTTTCTGTATGCACATTCTGTCATTGACTATAAACTCACTGAAGAGCAAAATTGAATGTGAATCCAAACATTATTTATCTTGTAGATTTCTAGTTCTTTAATCCTTCAGGTAATAATAATAATGAGTTAGAATTAAGTGCATAGGACCCAACATTCACTTACCCTATCCTAAAAAATTCAAGTTATTCATCAGTTGTCAACATGACTTGATTGTTGCCAGAGTTGCCTTTAATGGGAAAGTGAATTTTTATTACCGATGAAGTGATTGTTTAGTGACGTAATATAGCATATGCAGAAACAGTTCTCATGAAGGTATTGTTGAATGATCTGTGGGCCTGAGTTGATGTTGAAATTGCAGAGACTTTCAGATCTGTGACAGTGCCCTTGCCAAGGGCATTCAATTTCCTGTGGATGGTGACCAAGAGAACTTGTACAAAAACATGAAATAAATGTACAAGAATATTCCAGAAAAAGGACCTCATGGCGGACTCATTCTCCTAGGGATTTGACATTTTCTCAGTTCCATCTCCAGCTTCTGTTGCAATAACCACAGCTCTTTGATAACTATTTACGACCCACACATTGCAGACGTAACTGTTTATAAGTCTACATTTGCTTCTTTTGCATTTACATAATTTGTGGATCTTATCCAAGCGTCTGGGGAATGTTGCACCTCATCATTGACAAGCAAAAGAACAGGCTACAAAGTGGTGGTGCCGGTCAGAAAGGTTAGATTGAGTCAGTTGTTAGAGGAATTAGCTCGCTTCCAGTCAATAAAATAATTAATTTTGCTTAGTGGGGTGAAGTCTAAAGATGTACCTTGTTTTTTCTTGTCTATATTGCCTGTGTTTTTACTTCTCTTACTTCCCCATTGACTAACATGATATGCAATAGATAATTTTTTTGAATAAAGGAATGTGTTGAAGAAATGTCTGTAACTCATAAAAATATACTTTGGATGCAATTATAATCTGTCTAAATCCCACCCTCTCCTTCCTTGATCTTTACTGGAAGCCTCAGTTTTTCCTGGGAGTTACAAGGCTAGAGGTCACTGAGCCTGTGCTTGCAATGTGTGTATTCCTATCTTAAGATATATCCAAAGACATTTACAAATTTTTAAGTTTTCCTGGCTGGTGTGGCTCAGTGGATTGAGCACTGGCCTGTGAACCAAAGGGTCGCCGGTTCAATTCCCAGTCAGGGCACATGCCTGGGTTGCAGGCCAGGTCCACAATTGGGGACGTGTGAAGAGGCAACCACACGTCGATGTTTCTCTTCCTCTCTTTCTCCCTCCCTTCTCATCTCTCTAAGAATAGATAAATAAAATCTTAAAGAATTTTTTTAAGATTTTATTTATCTGTCCTTTTTCTTTATTTGTGCTCATAATTATTTAATGAAATACCATTTTCTTGCCAATGGTCAGTATTTAATGATAAAACTCTAAAGCCATTGAAGATTTTATATGAGAAAAATGGAATCTGCTCTCTTGATTTTTATTTAACATTGCTTTTGAAATGCTGGGCAATGTAGTAAGAGATCAAAAGTAATAAAACATACCTATCGAAAGATGCAGAGATAAAGTATCATTCTTTGTGAATTATAACTTTTCTTGCTTTGGTTTTCTGGGTAGAAAACAAAACCAACAAAACAAAAGAAATAATCAGAGCAATGTTTAGAAATAGTATAGAACAGGGGTTCTCAGGATGTGGTCCCAAGACCATCTCAGAGGTTGATGAGGTCAAAGCTATTTTCTTAATGCTAATAAGATAGGTTTTCTTTTTGTCTTTCCACCCTCATGGTCTCATGAGTGTACGGGATTTTTTGGAGGCTGTGTGGTGTCCTCTCTCAACACACTGAAAGGGGAAGTATATATTAGAATCCGTTTTCTATTAAGCCAGACATTTAAGAGATTTATCAAATTATAGAACAATGCCCATTTTCTCTCTAAATATTGTTAGTTCTGGAAAACAATTATTTTTCATAAAGGTAGGTTACTTATGTTAACATACAATGGGATTGTTATTTTTGCATGAATTAATCAAAACATTTCAAAAATTAGAAATTCAAACAAATATCATAAATATCAATAGATATAAAATATGAATATCAAATATAATATCAAATATAGTAAATATTAAATATCAAATATCAATAGATATAACTCACATGTACAAAAGCTCATTGATGTCTCCAATAGTTTGGGGGACTGTAAACTGGTTTTGAGATTGAAAAAACTGCAAATTGCTGGTGCAGAGAGTGGGCAATATATGACATTAATCAGTTAGAATTTAAAATGGAAAACACCTAAGAATAATCTGACAGGCCTATGTGACATTTATAAAAATACTCCATTTCAGGATGTTAAAGGGATGCAATGAATGGAGATTCGTATCATGTTCTTGATGGGAAGTTTCACTATTATAATAGCATTCGTTCCCCTTAATTTATAGATTTCACATGCGTCTAAGCAACAGATACGTTAAATCCATGAGAATGAAGATTTCTATAAAATTTAACTAAATGATTCTAAAGTTTATGCAAGAATAATAGGCTAGTAACTGCAAAAAACATTCTTAGAAGAAGCATGAGGGAGACCTACCTTATCTGATATTAAAGTTAAAATAGAAAAATAAGGAAAATCAACTGAAAACTAGCTTCACTGTACTGTGAATATATGTGTATATATGTGTATTTGTTTGCATTTACTATATGATAAAGGAAACAGTGATCAACTTCACTAAAAATAAAGGATATGTAAATGTGAATAATTCTTATCCATTTGGTAAACATAAAATATTAATATTAGAGATAATATTGAAGAGTATTGCTAAACATTTATAAGTTGTTGGGGGAGACTGTAAATTGTAACAAACTGCTTGGATAGCTACACATTAGGTGCTTCAAAATATGCATAATTTTTTAGTGCTAACTTTATTTCTAGAAATCTCTTGAGAAAATATTCAGAAATGAAAAATATTGCCCTGGCTGGCATAGCTCAGTGGATTGAGCGCGGACTGTGAACTAAAGGATCATGGTTCGATTCCCAGTCAGGGCACATGCCTGAGTTGCAGGTCAGGTCCCTGGTAGGGGTCACGTGAGAGGCAACCACACATCGATGTTTCTCTCCCTCTCTTTCTCCCTCCCTTCCCTTCTGTCTAAAAATAAATAAATAAAATCTTAAAAAAAAGAACAGAATCTTAAAAAAATATATATATATTTATATGAAAATGTTTATAATACCCAAATTTTAGAATAGCATTATGTCTTTGTATTGGGCCATGATTAAACAAATACAGTAATGACAAGGAAAACTGCATATAGAATAATAGTTTAAAATAGAGAATACATTTCATATATTTCATAAATCCAACTATGTAAAAAGTGTAGCAAAATACTAGGAGTAGATTCCTTAATACCATTAATAGTGGTTATCTCTGGAGTCTGGAATTATGAATAGTTTTTATCTTCTTTATACCTTTCTGTATTTTTCTAAATATTTTTGCAATGACCATATGTCATTGTTAAAATAAAGAAAGCATTGCAATTCAATTAACTTTACATACAACTGTTGAAGTTTTAATTTGTAGATGAAAATAAGTGAGATGAATGAGACTCTACACTGCATTTCAGCTCTGGAGTACCTGCTTTTTTCCATTTGACAGTAACTTCTTGAGTAGCGTCTCTATTATTCACATAGTACAGTTTTTGTCATTCACCAGTAAACTGTATAACCTTAAACAACTCACTTTACTCTTTGATCTTTAGTTTCTTTGCCTATCCAAAGAAGCGTCTTCCGATTTTTACACCTGCAAGTTGAGTGATGAAGATTTCTAAAATTCTCTTTCCAACAGAAATATCTTATTTGAACAATCTTTGTCTCTTTTTTCCTGCACATTTTCTCCCAACAGATTTTCCTCCACTTTTAGTGCTTCGGAGCTCCCCTCCCCCCAACACCTGATGATTGAGGAGGGATGAAATTGTCCTCCTCTTTCCGTCTGTCGTACCACTGAAGGCAGCATCCTAATGTCCCTATGTGAATGTTGCTGACTGATCGTCACCTGTGGGTCTTCGGTGATACTCATGATTATAGCATTTATAAAAATCTGTAGTTATTCTAAGCATCTCGACATAAATGGACCAACTTAAGCTTGGTAGTAAATTGTTGCCTTTCCCTTCTCATCTTAGCCTGCTTTGTTGGACCTATATATCAATATATCAATTGATATATCATTGATACATACTCTCTGCAGTTACACACATGCCAGGTTTGGCTCCATATGTTTAACGTGCAAAATGATTAGGACTTTGGAAATACTTGTGGGTTTTTTTGGTGAAACTATTTGTTATTTAAATTGTAGTTTGCCATCTGATATTTTAATTCTGTGTTTACTAAAAATACATTGCTACATATAGTTGTTAATGTAAATAAGTCACTACATATGTTAACGGATGATGATATGAATGCCTATTGGTACAATATGATAATCTTCATGCAGATCCATTCATTTAATATCAAATATAGTTGAATTAATATGTTATTTAGGATAAAGTTATAATCGATATTGTATAATTTAAATGGAAAACCAAACCTTAAAATGGAATCTGTTTGTCTAATTAGTCCTCTGGGGTGGAATATATGCTGTTTGATGCCTTCCTGTGATTCATGTGTACTGATGAATTTCTTTTTAAACTTGCAGCAAATAGTGGCAGCAATAAATGCAGGGATTATACCATTAGGAAACACCTCCAATCAAATCAGTCACTGGGACTTGGGAAGTTCCTTCTTCTTTGCTGGCACTGTTATTACAACTATAGGTAGGCGACAACTTATTTTGTTTTTTTAATTTTGGTACAGCTTGTGAGCTAAAATTCATTTGTTTGAATTTTTTTTTTTTTACAGTCAGTCAACATGGTCTACGTCTGGTAGAAAACTAGATTTTGGTGCATTGATTTTGGGGAGAGGGTTTGAAGGTTTGAACAAAGGAATGATGAAGGTGAATTAGTTACTGTTTCTGAATCCTGAGTTGAGTTTACAATACATCTGTAACTCCCAGAGCAGTGCAGTTGCCATTTGACTAATGGATAGAAACTTCATGAAATGGCTTAAATTATAATTGGGCGGGGGGTGGGGGTCGAGTCATTTTGAATATTCCTGCATCTCTGATTCTTTGTGGGTAGAAAGAAAGGATTGGAGTCCAATTTTGACTTTTTTTTTCATTATTTGATATCAAGTTTTTCAACTTACAAATTTGAACTCTACAGTATTTCAACAGATTGTTCCCATTCTTCTATGTGTGTCTATTGTAATTACTTCAGGGCTTCCTTTTTATACGTTATGTGCTTCCAATAGCATATGTGTATTAAAAAAATTAACACTGAACTATGAGGATTACAAAAGAATTAAAGTTTAAAGCCTTGCTCTTTTGCCTTTCAATCATGCTGTTTGTTATAACATTAAAAGGGTGCACAGTGGGGCACAGTCCCTTTTTGGGGCATGAGCGTGCGTACACTCAGCGCCTTCTGGGGAGCAGAATGGGTCCACGTAGATGAATTCTCTTTGGTTAGCCACTCAGCGCCCAAGGAATATCCAGAGGATATAAGGGCAGACTCCGTAGAGCAGCCACATTTGCCATGCCGTGGGGACCAGGAGGAGTTATAGCTGTCTCGTTTAATGGAAAGAGGTCAGTTTCAAGCATAACTTTCAAGAGAGGGAAAGGAATTGGCTCATCACCGTTATGAGGGAATTTTAAGAATAAATGTGCAAAAGCGAGTTCTGCCCTTCTGCATATGCTCGTGAGGGGATGTCCTCTCGGGGGCCTGGTCTCTGATTTTGGGGTGTGAATGAATATTCTAAAAATTTTAATTTTATTCTCTGATGTCAGTGACAAATGACAACTGAAATGTAAACGGTTTTCATATCGGGACTTTATATCAAAGTCTTAAATAAGAAAACATGGACAATATATGGATGAACTCTCACTTAGAATTTTCCTCTAAGAGGAATTTGTAGTGACTTGTCATTATGCGAATCCACCGTAATACCCTGTGCTGGATCACTTGTCAGCGAAATAAATACCTTAGCATGTTGATTTTTGCCTTTGTTACGAGGTCAAGGAACTATGTTTACCCTTACGTTTCCATTAGCTAGGTCAAAAAGTTGTGTGGCTGTGAAAATCTGGAAGAATGGCAACCTTGATTTCTAACCATAATGATGGGTTAACCTTGGAACTTAGACATCATGGCCATTTCTACTATGGAAATGACTGTTTATTGTGGAAACTACTTAGAGTCTGGAAGGAAAAAAAGCGCAGAGACTGAGTGAGAATGGTTTGTTTCTGCCCAATGAGAACTCAAAAGTCCAAGTTGGAACTCATCAGGACCACTGCTAAATTATTGCACGAGAGACTTAGTCATTATACAGACTTATTGTTGCATTGCATGTTTATAAACAGTCTCATTTTTCGAATCCCAAATTCAGTAAGTTTTGCAGACGTATCCTTCAATACATGAAAAAATAAACCATTATTACCAGCCTTACCTCAAATTATAGCCATTAAGCACAGTAACTGATTATTTAGGTTGGTTAGGTAGCTGCCTGGCAGCCCAGATCGCCTACTGTTCTATCTTGGGCTTTAGTCTTAGGTGGACTAAGTCACTCCAGGTCATCCAAATTTATTTCCTGATCCTTTACTCCTAGGTCAAGGCTACCTTCTCTGACCTTGGACTAGATTATGGTCTAGGGCTGGGTAAACATTTTGACCTTTTTCATAGGCATGCATTTGATATCCAAATCATTATTCAATAAAATTTATAGTGTAATTACTAATACTGCTAATGATAATAATTGTGTGAGCCTTGAAGTGGTTTTTAGCAATCGTAGGAATTGTAACCTCCAGCATTACCTGCATTGTATTAGTTATGTAAAAAGAGAACTTGAGACAGTTTGGGAGAATACATTGCAGTGGGTTTTCTAAAGGTTCCTGGTACAGGCAGTGCTTCCTGGAGCTGTGATGGCCGCAGTCGCCCGAGATTTTTGCATTCAGTGTTATCGATCTGCCTGAGAAGCCAAAGTAACCCTTGCTATTCAATGGAAATCTGGCCAAGAGAAGTTCAATTACACAAAATGGAATATTAACATTTAAAAACTAATTTTAGAGACTCTCTTCATATGTCTCTATGCTCTTTCCAAAATCATACCCTTGCAAGCCCTTCACAAATTCCATTCCACAGTTACAGACTAAAATCCATTTTCAACTATTCTCTCTCTCTCATACTTCACTTTTAGTCAATTCTGTCGGCTCTGCCTTTAAAGGCGATCCATAATTTAACTGCTGCTCACCATTCAAACTGCCACCATTTTGATCTAAGACAGCATCATCTCAACGTCAGCATCCTTGTAGGAAGGAGCCTCTGCTTAGGACCTTCTGTAGTTTCCAACTCAATCAGAGCAGAACCCACCCTTCCTTGCTCTCTCACCATAGACACCTGTTCCATGAAGTTAAGGGATTTTTAAGGGTTTGAGTCTTATCTGCATTCCCAGTGCCTGACACAGAGTGGGTGCTTAATAATTATTTTTTGGAATTAAAAACAAATAAGCATGCTAAATTATATAAACTATGGCTTATTAGAAATGACATAACACTAAATTGTTATCTATTATACTAAATTCTTAGCACTTTCAATAGGCTTCAATACTAACTTTTTTGTTTGTTATGTGTTGATTCCACAAATAAAAAAACTATCACTCTGCGACTGTAATGATAAAAGATAAATTACTTGAGCTTAAGTTGTACACAGATGGGCCGAAGAGCCAGTGGGCCAATAATCATTACCATCTGGTGTGTCAGCTATACTTAAGAGCATTTAATGGGAATGGATAGGAGCGACACCTTACATAGATATTGGGGTAGGTGGGTGAGTAAGGGAGGGGCATTCCCTTTCCTTAGTAAATGTCCCAGTTAAGACTAGAAAGGCAATTAGGAACTTTCCAGGTGAATAAAGGTGGAAAGGGAACATTTGGGGCATTGGTAGTTCCTGTGGTTAAGATCAGAGACAATATGTTCCTTTTGGGAATTGCAAGTTATCTAGAAGTTTGTCGCTGAAGGATTCATGCTCAGGGCCAGGTAATCAGTGTGTCCGTGTCCCTGTTGGATCAGGGCTGCTTCTGCCACTGCCAGGGGTAGAAAGGACACGGTGCCTGCCTGTGGTCCACTTAGCGAGATAAAATTTACATGTATGAAGTAACCGAAGAATGACAGAAACAGGTATAATCCCATGTGACATGGAACCATGGACTGAATGCCATAGGAAGTGAGACCAAGGAAGGATCACGTGGGCTGGAACTGGGAGGAAAGGCTTCATGAGAGAAGTTGAATGTGAATTAGGCTGTGAAGAAAAAGTTTTGGTTTCGACTGATGAAGGGGAAAGAGCCTCCAAGTCTGTGAGCTGGCTAAGCAAAAATGCAAGGAGAGGAATGAACTTGACTTATGTTGATGATAAAAAAGGAAGTATCTGAGTATGCCGGGGGACTTGTTGAAAGGAATAGTGGAAATGTTATTGACTGACTCGGATGGGAAGAGTGCAGTTGAATATAATTTGAGTTTTGTGAATTTTGGACTTACTCTAAGACAGAACATGGATTTTTTTTTTCTTTTTTGGCAAGTGAAGGGACAGGGTAAAAGTGACACTAGAAGGTGTATCTGTCAGGAAGGGGCTCCGTGGAGACTGACAGCTAAGTGGCAATTAGGAGGCATTTCAGTGACCCATGGAAGGAGCACGAGAGTACTGACTGGGGTGACTGGAGCGCTGTTGAGTGAGAAAATAATTAGATGCAGGAATCAGCAGGCCTTGGCGGTGACTGCAGTGGAAAGAGAGGAGTTGAAATGTTGAATATTGAGGTATGTATTTAGGCAGCAAACTTGCAATTCGCAGAGAGAAGTACTCAGTCCTGTGAAGAAAAAGGAGGAAAAAATGACCCAGATTTTATATGTCATGTTATATGAGGAAGCTTCATTTTAGGAGCTCTCCTCCCCCCTCAGTTTTTATTTGTTTATTTTTTACTTCAGACAGATTAGGAATACAGGTGGGTAGGCTACCTCTTGGAGCTCACATTGGGGTTGAAGAGACCAACAGTCAATTATTGGCACATTAAAGCACATGGCCATTATCAATGGCCATAAATGCTACACAAGAAGTTCACGTGCAGCCACAGTGAGTAGGCAGTGGAGCCGGGAAGGCAGTGGGAGGTGTTCTAGAGGAGGCTGATGCAAGACCTCTGAGCAGGTGACATTGAAGCTGAAACCTGGAGGATGGAAAGAAAGCAACTAGGTAAAGAAGGGTGAGTGCCAAACAAGTTAAGGCAAAGGGGTCAGCAATGGCAAAGCCCCTGGGAAGGGTGGATTTGGCCAATGCTCAAGGAATACGGATGGGTCCATGTGGCAGAAACTAGAAGAAGCAAGGTTGGCAAGATTACCATATTTTGCCATGTATAATACACACGTTTTTAGCTCAAAATTTTGAGGGAAAAATAAAGATGTGCATTGTACAAGGGTATAATGATTACATACCACAGGTACAATGGGTATAACAGTCCCATATGTAATGCACACAAAATGTAAGTGCACGTCATACATGGCAAAATGTGGTAACAAGAGCCAGAGGGTGTAGGACATCGAAGGTTCTAGGCAGCACTCCAAATTCATGGGGAAGTCATGAAAGGTAAAAGCAGAAGAGAGGCATGATGTGACCCTGGCTGCCATGCAGAGGGCAAAGGGGGAAGCGGGGAGGCCAGGCAGGTTATTGCATTCATCCATGGGTGAGAAGAACCAAGGAGGTGACAGCGAGGAGGGAGAAAATTGACAGATACCTGATTTAACAAAGAAAGCTTCCTGATGGACATATACTTATCTCTGGGAGGACTGCTGTAGGGGCACCAGTATTTTAAACTTTGTTATTCTAAAGCTAGTAGGAAATTGCTCCTACTGTAGGAGAGACTGTTGACAAAATGATGTAATGGACAACTGTATTCCATTCTGAGGTCAAATTAAAGATTGGAATAAAATGTAAGATGATTTTATTACCCGAAAGCATTAACTGCAATAAAGTTTCCCCCAGTGGAAAGTAAATTGGAATGCCAGGGCTGAGGTCTGCCCAAGCCGATCACTCAATCATCCTGATCTCTGACTGTCAGGGTAATGCACAACCACAAGGGTGCCACCAAGATCCCCGGCAGCTTCATGATCCGAAAGCATCACGTTAAGTCTTATGGCAAGCGTTTCCTTGGAGTAGCTGTTCTCATCGTTACAAAGGACTCTTAGTTTCCGCCGCTTGAGTACAGAGATTGAATTCAGGGATGCAGTGTCTCTGCTTCGTTTTTCTGTATGTTGAACCAGCCACGGGGACTTTTAATTTGCTTTCCCCCAGCTTAAATTGCTAATGTTGTCACGACGACTGTCCCAGATTTCCTATGAACCCATATGTTGCCTAGGTAGTAAAATGCTTAATGATTAGAAAAATAAAATTAAATTAAAGAAACAGGAAAAAACCGAAAGGTTTGGAGTAATTTTAACAGACAGTTGCAGATTTTTATCTTCTTTTTACAAGAGGCCCATTTTGGTACATTGTAAGTGTAAAGCCTTAAACGTGTCTTCGGCAGGGAACCTAGGACCTGGCTGTTGGATATGATAGCAAACTACAACCTAATGGGTGAGGGAAAAATTGTAAGAGTATTTTGGGTTTAATTTTGTGATCTCAAGGAGCCACTGTCTGAATTCGGAACTGAATAGGCTTGAAGCAGTGGTGTAGAATTTGCCAGGGAGTGTTTTCCCAGGGGTTGATGTCATTGCAGCTTTGGGGGTTGGGTGTTATCTTATTAATTTATACCCATAAATATGCACCCATAATTCTGTGGCATTTCATTAGTCTCTTGGCCGTTCTCAGAAAACTGCATATTGAATTTTAGAAACCCATTTTAAGGAAAATTAAGGTTCTTTGAGGCCGCCTGAAAGGCAAATGATCTTGCCAGGCAACTTCTAGCCCTGACTCTCCAATCTCGTTGCATTTTTCCTTGTGCCAGTTTGTTAAAGTGTATGCTGATTTTTCTTGAGTATGTAACCCTGGCGTTGGAAAGTCGAAATGCAGACGTTGAAATTAAGACATTGTTTTAGGTTTTTCGATGTTCTGTTTCTCTTCCCATCCACTTAAATCAGTGGAAATAATACCTATCTCGGGCTATTAACAACATATGGTCCTGCCGTTCAAAATCTTCATGTAGGTTTATTATTTTCTAAGTTACAGTGCATTTCTCAGAGAATATGTCTTGGGAATGGTAGTTAAGTTTGCAGAGTTCAGAGCTAACACTGGTAGGCAATAGAGCTGAAATCGTGCCCTGACAGTGTTGTCAACTCCAAAGTGGTCATGGCATAGATTAGTCATCTCTTTTTATTGTGTATGTCTGTGACATCAGTGACAAAGAGGTTCAAGTCACAGCACCCAGTAGTCGGAATCCTAGAATCTTGTGCTTGTTGGAGGGATTAAGGATGTAATCCTCTCAGGAGTGAGAAAGCTTTTTTAAATTCCTTTTGTAGGAGAACACAGAGCAAGAGAATATAGATCGAACAGAAACTGGAAGCCCCCATGGGAGAGGGCTGGTTATGGTATCAGCATGCTAGTCATTCATATCTTGGGTGTGTTCAGCTCAGGAACTGCTTGTATTCTGAAATAAAAGACACTTTACTGTATTTCTGCCTACTTTTGAAAAGTTTGCTGTAACATCTGTCAAGTTTTGTGATAAAAAAATTACCCAAAAATTGAAAGCAAAGAATTATCATGAATTTCATGTCCTGAATAAATACAGAAACTATTTTTCTCTTGCCTTTCCCTCCCTTCTTAACCACTAAAATCCAGTGCTGTTTGTCATAAAATATAGATTTTATAGAGCATCTGACTGACCATCAGCTATGCAGGTATGGCTCTGGATGGGATTAAAACTAGGTGAGATGATTATCAGAAAAATACTTTTTGTGACTGTCTCAAGTATTTCATTTGATAAGGCAGGAATGTAATAACATTTGTCTGGGCCTGTCTGCTTTGATCTAGTAATTATGCTACATATTTCTGAACCTTTTTAAAAAAAATTTTTAGACTTGTGCAATCTGACTCTTGGAAAATTGGCATTGTTATTTATGTAGTACTGTAAATACAGCATGATATTTACAGAAGAAGATATCTGTCTTGAATGAGGGTCATGTGTGCGTACTGTGGTTTGTGTGCACATCAAGTACAACGCAGACGTGACTGATTCTAAATGGAAAGGAATTCCATGCAGCCAACTCTTGATTCTGATGCCCCATTTGGGGAAATACAGAGTGAGGCAAAAGTAGGTTTACAGTGGTTTGTATGGAAAATAACACAATAATTAATATAAGATAATGCAAGAATAAACTCTGTTTCATGTTCTCAAACTGTAAACCTACTTTTGCCCTACTCTGTATTGACAAAATGAATAATTGAAAGTCACATGTCATCCAAAAATACCCATTAATTGCTAATCCTAAATTTCTTCCCTTTCCCACTTTTTTTATGGGCTAGTTGAGTGTTTTACCTGTCCTCTCTGTGCTTCGGTTTCCTTAGTGAAGATGCTAAGCAGCAAGAAAAGAAAAAAGAAAAGAAGGGATATAAAATAAGTCATAATCTGCCTCAATAGCTTGTATTCAAAAAGAACACCTGTATTAATAGGTAATTCCAGGGAAACTATACTGTACTTAATGTACATACTGTACTATACTGTAACTTAATTTGATGCACAAAAAGTAGGTGTAGACATGACCTATTAATAAATATCAAACTACAACTAAATAATGTGTTGTGTGTATTCACGCAGACACTTAGCCTGCTATCACTCACACAGGACAGCTTAGAGTGAAGATATTTCTCCCCATTGTTTTCAAAGGAGTGACACAGATGAAGGAACATCAGATTTCACTTCAGAAAATTTAAGTTTAGTTTTGTCTTTTCTGTGAGCTAGGGCTGTAGTCTCGGGCAAATTACAGTTCCTTTATCCTTAGTTTTGTCATTTGTCAAAGGGGGCAAGCGGTTCTCACGGTCAGAGTTGATGTGAATGTTAAATAAGATTGTAGATGGGAAAATAGTTTGTACACTGAATGACAGTATACTAACTTAGAGGAAGCTGGTTTTATTGTTAATTTTTATTTTTTGAAAATGAGCCAATATGACCTTTTGCACACTTGTCAATATTACTGATATCGACAAAGAAAAAAGTACATTCTTTCTTAAAGCTTTGAATACACTCCTTTAAGGTTATTTGATATTCACACTAATTCAGCTCCTACTGTATTATTGAAGGTGATCATGTTCCAGAACTACCTCCTTTTATATAGAGTGGTTTCATCAGGGATACTGTCTCAAACTAGAAAGAAGTTTGTAAAAGTATAATCCGAGCTTTTTTTGCAGAGATTTTGCTGTTCTTGATGGTATTATTTAGGGATTCCATTGGCACTTAGGGTATTTTAGTAATGATCCCTTAATAAGGCCAAAACAGTGATGATAAAAACCTTCAAACCTTTTACGAAAATAAATGAAAAGACTGAGTTTATTTTTGATGTAGGGACAAAATAACGCAGGGGTCAGCAAACTATGGCTCGAGGGCAAGACCCAGCCTGCCACCTGCTAGGTCCTTGTCAGAGCACGGCCACCCCCATTTCTTTTCGCCTCGTCTCTGGCTGCCTCCCTGTGACGATGGCAGAGTTGAGTCGTTCCAACGGAGGCCACATGGCCTGCAAAGCTGAAAATACTTACCACCTGGATCCTTATAGGAAAAGTTTGCCAGCCAGGGACTACAGAAAGGAGGGTGAGGCAAAGAAAAAGAAGGCAATTTGTAAACAGAAGACCTGGATTGGAGTCTTGATCCAAACATATAGTCACTGTGTGACTTCGACTGCATTGTTGAGCTACTTTTCTGAGTTGTTTCCTTCCCATGAACAGTCTAAACCACTTCCTAATTGGTGAATAATAATAAATGGGCTTGATATCTTATAGGATTTTAGAGAAATGCAAAAGATAATATATTCAATAATGTTTCATGGACTACTACGTGGATACAATTCTTTTAAAAAAAGAATTTGCTGTATTTCTCCCTTTCTCTTCCTTGTTCTGTAAAGGATGAAGTAAGCTGTGTGACGTCGTTTCTGTAAACCCCTGGAAGGTATATGGATAAGCTTTCGTGGTTCACAATCGTGCCTTCTGGAGAAAGGGCCCACAGTACGCGTCAGATTCTCCAAGGAGTTCATAATTCTCACAGGGGTTTAAAACTATTGGCTTGAGTTATTCTGCTTTTCAGAGTGATGAAAAATGTAACTTTTGCAGCACTTCACAAACGAAGAGAAAGGATCACATTAGAAACCTAGTAGCAATATGTTCATGTCGTTTAGGCAGATTAAATCATGACAGAGGACGGAGGATGGAGCTCAAAAGAAAAGCATGTGAAACTGTGTTTCTTAAAAATAAAAAAATCTTATTCTATTGCCAGGCTCCTACAGCAATAAACTACAACATGATAAGAAAGGTTATAGTTTAGAACACTACAGTCCAATCTCTATCCATGACATTCTGGGATACAAATTCAGACTTTGGGGGAAAATTCAAGGAAATGCAATGTAAGTGCCAGAGAAAGAAGTCAACATATTCTGCGGGGAACAAATTAGGGGCTTGAAACTGTGCATTTCTGATAATGGGAAGGAGGTTGTTATGATAAAGGCATTTTAAATTACGGGTAATGACAGGAAGAAAAAATTAGCATGGACCTGATTATAAATCACACTTAAACTCTTGGTCTTCCTACAGTGTCTCCTGGTTTGGTTTTATAAACATTTGCTGAAAGTCTGAAGGTGTGCAGTGCTAATTGCCAAGTTCATGGAGACTCTAGGAAAGATATATAAATCAAGGCAACTTTAGATAGGTGTTTTGTCTATGTCAACATAGAAAATAAATCATATTCTTTTATATGACAATAGTGGGCATGCAAATAGTGAGGAATTAATGATATGGGTGCTTAAAATCCAGCTAATTTTCCTTAAAAACATAATAAGGAGTACATTTACATAACTAAACAAACAAATGAGAAACAAATAAGCAGTATAAAAATATACAGTGACAGGTGACATCCCTGCAGCTGACCCCCAGTCTCTCATTTTCTACACAGGGTCAACCACAGTTACTGTTTCTTGCTATTATTCTAGAAATCATTTGTGTACGGGGCCTGTCCAGAAGCTATCTGGCCATGTAATATGAAAAATACAGACATTTATTGAAGAAGATACAAGATACAAGAAACATTGTACATAGGACAGTGACGCCTCAGTTCCCTTCAAAGTAGGCACCTTGAGACCTCACACAGTTTTCCCATTTGCCATCAACTGCCCTGTTGTATTTTCCTGAATCTCATCAACAATCCGAAAAGTCCTCCCTTTCAAAGGTGATTCTAGTTTTGAGAAAAGCCAGAAGTCACAGGGCACCAAACCTGAGCTGTAGGGGGACTGAGTCACCTGGGTGATTTGATGTTTTTTCAAAAAACTCTGCACAGGTCCTGATGCCTGAGCAGGTGCTTTTTCATGATAAAGCTGCCGATCAATAGTTGCCCATCACTGCAGCCTTCTGAATCATCTGAATAGCTTCTGCTGAAGGAGGAATGCTTAAGCTTAACTCATAATGTAATACAGATTCGTTACTCTACTTGCTCAGTCATTTTGAATTCAGTGGCCACACAGTACATATGCTCACCTAATGGTGTCTACCGCCCCCACTGACTAGTACAGTGAAGTCGTCATTGTTCACGCAGGTGCATTCCAGTCCACTCTCCTTGGCTGCCAGGCGACATTGATGTCACGCAAGCCATTCTTGTTATATTAACAATGGCTGCACTTTTTCTGGACAGACCTTGCATATACATATGTATGTGTAATTGATATATACACGGTCCTTATATAAGTGAAAGCTGCCCTACCTTACTATCTCACATAATAATATGTTTTGAAAATTTTATCACTTCCTGAAGATTTGCTTCATTGTTTCAGCAGCTGCATATTATTCCGGTTTAAGAATATGTCATATCTTTATCCTTTTTGATGATCGTTAGTTGTTGTCACTATCATGCTGCATTGGATATTTAAATACTATATAATATATATAATAAATATACTTTATTTTCTTTTATCTAGTACCACTCTTTAATAGTCCTTTTTCGCCATGCTTGTTTTTTTTTTAAAAAATTATGATTGTTCTATCAAATTTTATCTATCAAAAATGTATAATATATAGACAGGTCTTTTTACATATGGTAATATGTGATAAATAGAAAAATGCAGAAATATATAAAAAAGGAAAATAACTAGATATGACCATGTTTCCTTACAGTAATTTTCCTGTATATGCTCGGTGTGGTTGCTGTCACACCACGACTACTGATTTTTAGAGATGTTTAGCATGCTGATCCTCCGATCCTTATGGATGTTATAAATGTGCGCTTGTTGGCATAGATATTTATCATTGAATGGCTTATTAGTTTTTCAAATTAAAAAGATAAAAATAAAACTCAGACCTTTTAATATGAACTTCAAATATATTTGTCATTTATAAGGGCTACCAGTTACACCTTGCTGCTCTTCTTTTGTAATGGGAAAAAAAGTTTTGTTCACTTATTCTCTCAACAACATGGTTCAGTCATTTAAATTGTCACGTCATCCAGTGTAAGACCCCGCATGTGTCACTTAAACTGTGAGAAAAAGAATGCAGCATGCCACGTGTTTACCTTCTTATTGATATTAGGAGGGTTTATCTTGCAAAAATTGTCTTCAGCCAGTTTTTTCAATGTGAGTGGAATAAATATGTACATGTTTGCAAATGGCTTTCCTTGGCTTGCACAATAGTCCGGGATAAAATTCTTGGATCGCAGTTTTTTCTTGACATAACTGTAGATATTTCTCTATTTTTCTTTTGTCATTTTCTGTTACACAGGAAGAGTCTGATCCTGGCCTGATTTTTCTTCTTTTATTGGTAACCTGTTTTCCTAAATCTTGCATTGGTTTCATTTATTTTGTTTTAGGGATACTGACAATTTTTATGTTGTTTCTCTGTTCTCTTTTCTTTATTTATCATTTACCTCTTAAAATTTTTTCTACCTTTATTCTTTTCTGCAATTCTGGAAAAGCTTTTATATTCTGTAAGCTGCAGCACTGATTAGGCTTTCTGCTATTTCAGTTCTTCTCCTTAATTATCTAGAATACAGATTGTAATTTTGCAATTGGACATTTAGCTTTCTTTTGCTATTATCATACCCATCTCTTTTTCTTTACTTAATTTTGTCTTTAGATCCTAGTGAATTCATTTTTTGTTGGTTTTAGGCTCCAAATTATGGATATGATATTTTATTCTCTCTGGTGGTTTGCAAACATTTTCTGGGTCCTACAGTAATACCATTTTCAGAGACATGCTCTTCCTAATCATCTAGTCATGTACTGAGCAGATATTTATTGAGACACTATTGAGTAGTTTCCAGGTGGTTGGAGTACATCAAATAAATAGACCAGAAAACTAACAAGAGAATAAATAAGGAAGTAAGTTATATAGCATGTAATGTGTTCATTACACTATAGCTTTAGGGGAAAAATAGACCAGAATAATAGGCTGGGGTTGGGAGTTGGGAGTCTAAATGATGTGTTTTTTTCCTGTGTTCTACATTACCTTTTCATTTGGGATTTGTTTTTCTAATCTATGGACATAGAGTACATAGAGTAGGGGTGGGGCCACGGCTTCTTTCTACCTAATTCAGCGAAGACAGGCTGCATAGCAAACAAGTATATACTTAGTATGTTCTAGGTACTATTGTAAGGGCTTTATGTATGCCAAAAATGTTCATCCTTATCATACCACTATAAGGTATATGCCATCTTTACTCCCATTTTGGGATAAGTAAGTAAAGGTATTGAGAGATTAAATAATGGACCTAAGTTATGAAGTGAGTATACAGCATTAATAGGGTTTTAAACCCACAGATCCTGGCTGCAATGTTGGCGCTTATGACCTCTGACCTGTATTGCATCATATATTGAGAAGAGTAAGGTATATGTTTTATACCATAAATTTTAAGTGAACTGATATCTATTCACCTCTCTCTCTTAATGGTTAGAGACTTAGTACTACGACTCTACCTTTCTAGATGAAGGGGCTATGCCATTGTTACCTTTGGACAATTTACAGATACTTTGTAAATACTGAATTAAGCGAAGTATATCTGTCTTTACACGATGTGAGAAAACCTGACATGATATGGAGGCTACTTGGCTTTACTCTTTTGATATTGAGAATATAGTTTTTAAACACATAAAGGTACATTATTAATTTTTTTACAGAGTGTCTTATAAAAAATAAGATACACCAATAAATCAGTTTGGCGATATTTAATTTGTCAAAATCAAAGAATGCAGGGGAATGTAATCTCAGACTAGAGATGAATCTGAAAGATGCTAATAGATGTTGAACTTAAACTGAGTTTAACTGATGGCTCTTAATGGTTTTGGTGACCCAGACTCAGCTGCCATCACTCAAGTTCAGTACCTGGGTAATTATGCCTCTTCCAGGCGGGCTGGCTGCCACACTCTCTCCCTCCTCCTGTCTCACACTGACAGCAGTTGATGAGTTTTGAATTACTGCCCGAAGGTAATAGCCAGGACAAGCATAGTTCCTTACACTGCAATTTCAAGTTAAATTGTATTAAATACAGACACTCAACAATCGAAAACTTTACATTTTATCTCTTCGACTTATACTACCTAATTATCATCAATACTTCAATTTTTTTGGCCTTAGTTTTTCATATGTGTGTGATGATGGAGTTAGGATTTGACTGGCCATTTCAATTTTCACATTTTAAGATTTTGTTTTAAAAACTCAGATGCCCTTTGCCCCTCATTCGTGGTACTTTGTATTGTGAATACAGAAAAATAATAGGTCATCTCAGACAAGGTACTGTCTAGCAATCCTATGAGAGATGTCAGAGCAATTGCTGCAAAAGAACAGGTTTTGCTGTGCTCCCGTTACGACGTTCGGCACTGCTAATGCAGAGTGTGGTGTTCCGCGTGTGGCCGGGGCCGCCTGGCGGGGACAGGGAAGGGTGAATTGCAGTGACCGAGAGCGCGTGCATGCTGGACGGTTTGATTGGTAGTAGCTGTTTTCGTTCCTGTGAAATCTGCCAAGTAAGGAGCAGGAAAAAGGATGTTGGCTCAGCTCCTCCTTACTTTAATCGTGTTTCTGGGGGGGAAGTAGCAGCAGCAGCAGCAGCAGCACCATCTTTACCATCGTTATTTTAATCAACAGTAGACACTTACTCTGAGCATCAGTGGCAGTCCCTGAGCCGTGCTTTCTTTTATGAGCCAAGGAACTGATGTTAAGTGGCTAATACTCATGGACTCACCACGGGCCAAGCACCAGACTAATTCCTTTATGTGTAGTATTTCACATAATCCTGATGCTGTTTTACAAATGGGGAAACTGAGGCACCGAGAGTTTTTTTTTTTTTTTTTAAGTAATTTTCTCAGTGGTGGAATGGCAAAGTTAGGATTCAAACCCAGATGTTTGGGCTTAAGAGCCTACAGTCTTAACAGCTTTGCTGTATTGCCCTCACTGTAGTTGAAAATAAACTTGAATGAGTCTGCAACTGAGGGAAAATATTACAAATCGAAGATAGCATAGCTTTCTCAGCAAGTCAGATTAATATCCACCAAGATCCAGCTTTCTAAAGTGAAAATAATTAACATTTGTATTTATTATATCTATTATGTTACTTTTAGGGTAATTGGATTATAGATGTATTGCATAGTTTTATCATCTTACTGCTCAGAGTGTGAAATAAAAAAATATTCAGTGACACCATTAAAGAGCGGCAGGGCAGACTTTATTCAGGTCAGTCGCGAAAGGTCAGGGACACTGCACTGGAATTTAGTTCAAGGGGAGAGGCAACGGGCTCAACTCTTCAACAAGGCGAAGTGGAAATTTGTAACTGAGGAGAAGGAAGTGGGTCAGTGGATTGCAAATTGTGAAGGGCACATTAGGGGTGAGGGAGGATTTTGGCTAAAATGACTGAATAGGATTCTTGCTGAAGGCCCAGCAGGCTGACCCGATATCCCCTGGGTGGCGGTGGCAGATGAGAAGTCTCACTGAATATCAAGGGTGATCGAATATTGAGGATGGGGATTTCTGGCTAACCTGATTTAGCAGGATTCTTGCTAGAATTAGACTTCACAGGGAAGGCCACGGGATCATGAGGCTTAGTGACAAAGGAAGCTCAGGACAGCCCGACCAAAATTTGGTCAAGGAGAGAATCATTGCCAATAAATAGTATAGTTTAATTTATTGCTTTTATGGTTTATTGTTTGATACCAAGCATGATCTGGAATACGACATCAAATCATACTGAAGTTCCTACAGGAAAATCCTTCTAAAGTATGATTTCCATGAGCTGCATTATCATGGAAGTTCAGATCCCAGACTTGCAATCTCTGTCAATATGTGGGAAAGCATCAGTTATTTTGGGGTAAGAGGCGAATCAGTGAACGAGAGGCAGCTAAATAGCATGTGAATTTACAGCCCTTTCTACGTGGGTTATTTCAATGCACCTTGAACAGGTCTGTTTATTGTTTATTGGCTTGAGCTTCGGATAAAATAGTTGGCCAATGTTTAGGGTCATGTTTTATTAAAACTGCACCTCTTTAAACACTTGCAGTCAAATACAGAGAAGTGTGGTGTTCTCACAGTAAGGAGGCTGTGGGGCCTGAGAAGGGTCTTGAGATGAGCTGGGTCACTTCTTCTATGTCCTGTTCACTGTGGCTAGGCTGTCGTCAACCAGTGGAACAGCGGGTGACCGTCTAGTGTTATTTGAATGCACTGTCACCCTGGCTCCCTCTCATGACCCCTCTTCCTCCACCCTACCCCCCACTTACCAAGCACATATTAATTAGCACAGGTGAAAAGGGGGTAGGATGCAAACCAGCATAGTGAAGAAAGAGCTGGGGAAGGTAGGAAACAATATGCAGATCGATTATTATTGTTGTTCTTTGGCAAAATTCCTCGGCAAGGGAATTCCACCTTCAGCTGCAGTTACGTCTTGTTAGCAAAAGTGTTTGGTGGAAACTCATTCAGCACACAATGTAAGGAACATAATCTCTCAACATTGCAAATTTACAACTGTGATGTAGGATTTTATTATGTAAGTTGCAACTAAGGTAGCAAGGGTGCCATCTCATGAAATACTGTTTCAACTGCAGGCACAAGGCTTCTGGGCCAAGAGGGATTCTGGCCGTTAAAGTGAAAATTAAATGTCAAAACAATCCTTTGATTTAGTCATTTTAGTTGAGACCTTTATTTTGACGCACGTCTATATTCCTTCCCAGTGTGACTAGGTGAAACAGAAGGCATGACCAAGTATGGTCCATACTCAGTGGTTATGTAATTGAGAAAAACTTTTAAGTTTGAGGAACACTATCTATAGCCTGGATCCCAAATGCTTGCTTTTGAAATCCCAGCCTTCACATTTAGTATGTTTAATCTTGAACACAGTACTTCACTTCAATAAATCTCAGCTTCCACATCAGGGAGTAGGAGTAATTAGTTGTCCCCAAGTCTGGTAGGGTTGGGAATGTTAAATTAGCTATGCACACAGAGGGATTAGCACTGCATCTGGCGTGGGGGGCTGGGAAAGGGGCAGGCTTCTATGAAAAAAAATGCTCCGTGAAGAAATTCTTTATAAGACAGGCTATGAGCTATTAAGGAAAAAGGCCACTGAAGGAGAGTGGCAAGACGGAGTGAGTTGTCACTACGGTTCTCTGCGAGTCACTCACCTGAGTTACTGTAGGGAGGGACGTGGAACAAGCTAGTCTGATCAGTTTTTAAAGGAAAAGTGCTATTCAGAAGTCAACTGAAAATGGAACCTATGTGCAGAAGAGATTCCAAAGGATGATGAGATGGCCCAGGAAGGGACATCTTCCTGTAGCTAATGCCACTGTTTCAGCGGGAGCCTCGACGAACCAGCTGTTGGAGAGCGTTTTAGGTCCACGCTCTGAAACTTCATTTGTTACTCTTGAAAACCTCCACACTTCACATGAGAGACTGCCAGAGCTTCTTTTTCCTGCTGTCCTGTGCTTTGTTGGCCTGACAGTGGTTCCCGTTATTCTGTAACACATTTTAGTTAATACTTTGTATTTCTGGTGTTTTAGCCAGACATTGCTGAACTTGCTTATTCAACCTCCTCATTCTCCTATCCATCTCGTTATTAATCCTATAACCAATTGTTCACTTCGGTGCTGATATGTTTGTGTGTGTACGTGTTTTGTTGTTAATAGTTCATTACATTTTCTGCCATTTTTTTTCTCATTTCTGTGCCTGCTTCTCTTTCTCCTATGCTATGTTTTCCTTCTGGGCTCTCTATTTTTCTGCCTGCTCTGTAAGTTCTCAAGCACACCTACCTAGATAGTTATTTTAGTGACATCTTCCTGGATAGTAAGGTTTCCTGCACCTTGTACATCTGAAAATTGCTAAAATTGGACCCTCATTCTTTTTTGATAGTTACCATAAGCAAAAAATAAAATTTCGGGATAATGGTTGTGTTTCATTAGTACTTTAAGATATTGCTCCATTAATTTCCAATGACTATGACTACTCATGCGTTATTCCTTTGTAAGAAATCCTTTTCCTCCTTCCATCAGCTAGCTTTTTAGATTTTGTTTTTATTTCTATATTCTTCAGTTTCTCTATAATGTTTCTAAGTGTGGATTTATATTTATCATATTCAAAACTGAGTGCACATTCAATATATGAATCCATAAGTCTTCAATTCTTGAAAGTTCTTAGTTAACAACAGGTTAAATATTATTTCCCTGCAAGTCATTCCATTTTTACTTCTTCCAGAGCTTGTGTTATTGGTTGTTGGGGGTCTCTCAGTCCGTGCCTCTCTCCTAAGTACTCCTTCATGTTTTTACTTTAAATCCCTTTCCCTTTCTTCGTCATGTTCCATGTGGATTTTTCAGGACTGCCTTCAAATTCACCGGTTCTTTTCTCACCTCTCTCAGTCTGTTTCATCTATTTTATTTCCTTAAAAAATTGTTAATATGTTTGATTTCTAAGACTTTTTAATTGATTAACTTTTTTTACTGTCCATTCATATTTTCATACCTTTTTATTGTAAATTTTAATATAAATTTTTTAAACCTCTGGATAGTCCACTATACTTCTTTCAAAACTTAGTTCAGACTATCCCATAAAATTTTCACTTGGAAAAATTCCTGCTTTAGATGCTGATTATATTTATGTTTTTAGCAGTTGCTTTAGTTATGGACTTTCCTTTAGAGGCTCATGATTAGTAGGATGGTTTATATCGTACTCTCTTTTTCATTTCCCTTTTACTCCTCACTGTTTGTTTATACTTGGGTCATTGCTGAATTTCCTGATAAAGTACATGAATACAGTTGTCCATGTGTAGAATTATTTCAGGGTTCTTCTTGGGTCTGTTCTACCTTCAGAGCTTAAATGCTGCATTTTGAGAGCAGTTCTGGTGTCTACATAGTTTTAGCATTTGAATGGACCTAACTTGGCCACTTTCCAGAAGGCTGGCTCTTTCAGAGGTCAAAGTAAACATAATGTGGGACCAACATTATGCTAACCCAGTATTTTGTAAGGTGTTTTATTTTACTGATTTTTGAAAGAGAAGAGGAGAGGGGGAATGGGGGGGCAGGGAGAGAGAGAGAGAGAGGTCACTGTTATCCATGAGAATTGCTAATGACAGGCGAGCCTGACATTTTTCAGTGGAGCTGAACGCGTTTGTGAAAGTTGGCCATTTGACAGGCTTTCAGTAATTGTCCCACGGATACTTAACCAATAAGGTATTTTGGGTTTATCAGTTTATCATTATGAATCTTTGATGTTTTCCAGCAATGGGTGCATTCTGAAATAACAATCTAAGGTTACATACTGATGGTGAAAGACTAAATTAGGACAAATCACAAGTCAAACATGACGAATTCGGGCCACTTCAAGAGAAAGCCCAGGAGGACCAGTGAGGGGTGTCTGGCTCTCTCCTCCCTGTTTTCACGAGCATGTCTGCCCTTTCCACCGCGTCTTTGCTCTTCATTCCACAAACAGCATCGTTTTGTTTCTGCGCAGTCACAGTTATCTTTCATTTTCTTTACGGTTCTGCCCTGGAAGTTACGCTTAACAAAGTACTCTCCTGTCTTAGTAACATTTTATGATCATCTTTTAAAAAATGCTTGATAATTTAATCCATCTGATAATATTTAGTGTATGATGTGAGGTGGGGGCATGATTTATTTCCACATAGCTTGCTACTTGCCCCATTGGTATTTACTGAATAATCAACTTCTAAATTGACTTGAAATATCATATTATCAAATATTAAATTCATTTACATGCTGGGAACCTTTCCAGTGTTTCTCTTGTTTTCATTGATTAATTTGCCACAAAATTTTAATTAAAACTATAGATAGCAATTTTTAATTTGGAAGTAAACTTTATATTAGTTTTCCTTTTAAATATTTATTGGCTATTATTGTTCATTTTATTCTAGATGAATTTTAGAATCATTTCATGTAAAATTTAAAAAACTAGATTATTTTGATTGCAAAGTAGTAAGTGTATTAATTAATAGAGGAGCTATTTTAATTTTTTATGAGTTCCTCCACAGAAACATATTCATGTGTATGCTTTTCTTTATCCTTATCCTCCTTCTAAAGTATTGGGAGGTTTATGTCAAGAAATATTTTTTGGTTGTCAATTATAGTAAGTAGCAAGCCACTTGGAAATAAATATATGTCGATCTCTATATAAAATAAATCAGATAGACATTAAATGATTGTTGCAAATGTTAAAAGATAAACTGAGGCATATTAAAAATTGTTAAGAGTATATCTGAGCAAAAGTAGGTTCGAATTGGGCTGTGCAAACCAGAAGCATTTAGAGGGGAATCCACTTATAGGAGCTAGGGAAAGACTTTTATAGAGAAGATGTGGAAACGAAGCAGGGACGTTCTTTGATTTGCTGTAGCTTAAGGGGTTGCCTTCTTTGGGAAAGCCTCGCTGACTGTCGGTGATTGGTTGTCCACAGGCTTTGGTTTCTTAACCTTGGAGTGTTTACTAGCTTAGCTTTGGGTTTGCTTCAGTCTAATGGCTTCCTTGTTTAATTAATTTGACACAAATAATTAAATAACTACAAACATTTGCAGTGCCTGAAGGAGAGCATTACTTATCTGTAGTGTTAATAAATTATGTCAAAAGAGTGAAGTGTCCACTTGAGACTGTTCAGATGGGGTGGCATATATGAGCTTTGTGCTAGCTGATCTTCTTGCAGTGGCTTTGCAGCAGCTGCCTCTAGAAGGCTTTCCTCTGAAAGTGATATGAAGGAGAGATGCTAGCTATTCTGCGTGATGTGCTAAATTGTAGTGCCTATTAATCTCCACTGTGTAAAATATATTCCTGCTTTAGCTGATTTTAAGCTACAAACGTGGAGTCAGCTAACTTGCAAAATTCCTTAAAATTTAACAATTGATCTTCAAGACAGCTCCGGTGCACCAATTGAACCCCTCCCCTTATCCGCCCCCACCCTCCAGTCTCTGGTCTAACTCACCTCCTCCTAGGCCACACCCCACCCTTCCTCAATCTGCCCTTTGCCCTTAAGCTCTTTGGAAACTCTCCTGCTAAGCATATGCGATGTCATAAACTAATAGCTGCTTTCTCAAGGAGGAACATTTTGAGTGGGAACAACATTCATTTAGGAGTTAGAAGAAACCAAAACTTAATATTATTTCTTTTTCTTTTCTTCTTGCTGTAAGAGTCTGTCACACCTTGAGGCAACGAAGATGCTGCCAACTGGCCAGGGAAAAGGGTCAGGAAGTCCAGACAGTCACAGAGATTATTATTTCAAAACCTTGACAGACTGTGGCTTAGTCAATGGATACCTCTCACCTGAGGCCATAAATCATTAACAGTATCAAGTAGCTTTGCCATGGTTAGAATATGCAGTAACTCTGCGGAGGGTAGTCTATGCTTTCTTTATACAGGGAAGAGAACAGAAGAGAACATGAGAAACTATCACCTCCCCCCACAAAAGCCACTTGATGCTGTTACCCAGGGAAATGTGTGGCGACCTGTAGGTGTCAGAATACTGCTAGGTCACTCTGCGTGACTGTGCTGGGGGCAGGTGGTTGAGGGAAGGATGACGTTCCCGGGGCACAGGTGCAGCCACAGGGCTCAGCATTATGGTGGCGAGAGAACTATTTGGACAGTGAAGCAGAAGGCACTCAGAGAACCATCAAGCTCCCTCATCCCTACTCCCTTCTGTCTTCCTTCTGCTAACTTTGTTACTGAGATAATAAAAATGCAGTATGGAGATGATGCCGCAAGGGATGGTCTCAATTTTTTGATCAGTGCAAGGTAGATCTCCTTATATCTAGAAATCGCTTAGGATTTGGCGCCATTTTGCTGGTGATGCAAACTGGCTTCTCAAAGAAAATTTTCTGCCAGCTTATCTGAAGCTCTTCCAGTAGCCTCCGGGCTGAATATGAGCCAGTAAGGATGAAATCTTGGAGCTCTCGTTCCTTATGCCCTCTTAACTTGCGTGGTGTAGCTCACACGGAGCCCTTGACAGCTAGGCTTTTGTATTTTAAACAATAGAACCTATCTATAGCGATGTCACAGTCAACATTAAAAAAAGTCGTTTCTGTATTTTTGATCCTGATCCTTCTGGGAGGTAGGTTACTTCTTATGGATACGACTGAATATATTCGTCCTCTTGTGCAAAGAGAGAAAATGGGATGGAGTAGGGTAACTCAGAAGCCTGCCTACCTCAGGCCATGTAGTTATTTGTCTGGAGAGGCAATAAATAACAGTGTCAGATCTTAGCAGGACTCTCTGGAAAAATCAGAGAACTCATGTCAAAGCAGCCCACCCTGCTGAGTTGGCAAGGACTTACTGTTTGCGACGCTTCACTTACTGACGTTGGGACACAGGATGGGGTTGACGTTGTTAGGTTCTGTTCTTGGACAGGGTACAGAAATGATGCTCCATCCCAAGTGCATTTTGGACACAGACACTAACCAGTGTAGCCTTGGAATATGTGTACAAGGATGAAGATATGGCCAGGAGTTCACAAACACTTGAGGAAACTCACCAAATAATGGAAGCGTGGGACTTCTCTCAAGGAATTGAATTAATATGTAGTACAAGACCAAAAAAACCCCCACAAAGAAATGAATATAATTATTATATTCATGGAATAAAAGCAGGCTAATGAAAAAGGCAAAGTTCTTGACAATTAGAGACATTAAAAGAAAACCCTCAATAGTTGGGTTGACTAGCAGTGAACACCGAACTGAGTAGAAGGAAGGGGAAGATGGAGATATTAAGGAGAGAAGCTGTGTGGTTAACGCAACCAAATCTTAGCCCATCAAGGCGATACATTCTTTTCAGCAGGTGGTGATGAAAGCTTTGTCGCCGACAGGATTGCCAGTATAGGGAGATAGAAGTACCTTTAATGGGAATGTTTGCTTGATTGCCACGCTGCCCCCTCAGTTTCCATTATCTACTTTAATTGGAACACGTGCTATACCTTATAGGTGATTGAAATGTTTGCTTATGAGTATTTTATATTAAAATATATTAAAAAGTTTATGTAAAGCAAAGGGACTCTTAACTAGTTGAAATCTATGACTGATGTAATATTTAAGAATTTTTGAATCAACCCTGAAGTCATGTGTTTTAAACTATTCCTCTTATAAACAACTGAATTCTTTTTTTTTTTTTTTTAATGTATTTAGGGTTTGGAAACATCTCACCTCGCACAGAAGGGGGGAAAATATTCTGTATCATCTATGCCTTACTGGGAATTCCCCTCTTTGGCTTTTTGTTGGCTGGAGTTGGAGACCAACTAGGGACCATATTTGGAAAAGGGATTGCGAAAGTGGAAGATACGTTTATTGTAAGTATGATAGCCTTTTAATTACTTGTAGTTATTGTTTAATCTATTAAAATATTACTCCTTCTATTAGCTTCTAAATGTACAGTTAGACATTCATTATTGGATTTTCCATAACAATTTCTAGGTATTCCTATTAGCACTGTGTAGTTATTTTTATACTTACCTGAGTGAATAAATGAATTAATGAGAAAACCCCTAAAATATTCATAAGAAGTAGAAATCTGACAGTCACAAGCTCAAATTTTTCAGATATATTGTATCCCACGTCTATTCTCCATTTTGTCATTTATTTGATGTGGATAATGGTACTGACGATGAAGCGTGGCTGTACGAGTCAGAGGGGGTAAAGGTTAAAGAGTAACATAGCTAGTAAAGACTGACAGCATCTCGTTACTTAAAAGTCGCTTTGGTACCCGTGGTCATTGCTGATGTCATTGTAAACTTAAATAGCCCGTCTGTGAAGGATAGAGTAATGTATAGCAAACATAATGAAGGTGATTATGCAACTTAATTCAGTAATGTCATTGATAGAAATTTATCTAAGGGATGTAATTCAGTAGAACCTACAGTAATATACATGAAGATGTTCATGGACATAGATTCAGTAGAAAAAAAATGAATAAAATTAAAATGCTTCAATTAGAATTTGGAGTAAAAAATGGTAATAATATCATCATGATTATAAACTTCTATTCTCTCTTTTTTTAAAGATTTTATTTATTTTTAGAGAGAGGGGAAGGGAGGGAGACAGAGAGGGAGAGAAACAGCAGTGTATGGTTGCCTCTCACGTGGCCCTCACTGGGGACCTGGCCCACAACCCAGGCATGTGTCCTGACTGGGAATCGAACCGGCGACCCTTTGGTTCCCAGCCCGCGCTCAATCCACTGAGCTACACCAGCCAGGGCATAAACTTCTATTCTTGAAGATAATTATGGATCCAGGAAATGATTGTGTTAGAGAACAAGGTTATAAATGATTTATTGCTACTGTTACCACTATTACAAATACGTTTTATTTATGATTCAATAATGTTTTATATTTTCACAAACTTTTCAACAAAGCGTTTTACTCTATGGATGAAATAAGATGATTGAATATTGTTTTTCAGTTTAAATTATAGTTCCAGTTTTTAGCATTAGTTATGTTTCATGTTTAAATTCAAAGTTCACTCTCAAATATTTAGAATGGGGTAAGTATGGTTGTTCCAAAACTGAAGTTTAATCCTTTTTATGGTTTTATACTTTTCTTATGTTGATATTAAAAATACTTTGTATTTGTATTACTTGAGAAGTGAGGTTAGTGGCATAAACTTGGTAGTACTGAATTACTCATTTATTCAACAGAGTTTGGGAGCCTGTGGGATGCTGGGTAATATTTTTTGTGCCGCATCTACATCACTGTGTAAAACAAACCCCGTGTCCTGCTAGTGAACACAGTCCAGCAGACATGATTCAGCATTTAGTACTAAACACTTCTGAGAACTTTACAAGTGAGATTTCTTTTACTCTCAGATATGTGATATGGATGGCAGGCTAGGAAAACTTTTATTTTCACTTTCCCTTCTGTGGCTTCATAGATCTTTATTTCTAGACAATGTTCACCATCCAAAGTTCAGTAATTCTTCTACGGTGTGGGGCCATGACCAATGGTTTTCCCAGTAGATGGGACAGACTTAGAGATGAAAGATGTACGGTGACTGATCTCAAAAGGAGATCTGGAGGTAAACTGCGTTCATTACAAACTTTATTTAATGTCACACGGTGGAGGCTCCTGACGAGAGAAAGAGGTGAAAAAATGTGGCGATCTGATGACAGCTGCAGCTGGGGCTGCTGGACACGTACCCTTGCTGGCTTCTCATCGTTGACATGTTTAGTTTTGCGGTTTGAGGCCACAGAGCAGAGAGACAGTTCATCTCGTTCACATGGGAATCCACGGTGAACTTTACATCTGTTAACATTACACTTTAATCCGTTGAATAATGATGGGAAAATGTGAAAGGAGTGGGGGGGGTGAGTAATTTAATCGGTTATCAGGAGTCACTATTTAATTCGTGGTTCGTTTTTTTCCATTTTTCATCTATTTCTGGATTGCGTTTACCCAGCAATCAATTGTATGCCTATAGAGTAGAAATATTTTAAGAGTAGTTCAGGTAGACAAAAGAATGATGTAAATCTAAAATTGTATCCTCAGAGCAAGTGTAATTTCCTTTTGAGAGCATTTTACCTGTCGTAAAGCTATGTAGGAGAAAAATGGTATCGTTATTAGCATTGGGTGTTTTGAGCTATTTATGTTATATCCAATTTTGTTTTTACTTGTAAAGACAAAAAAATCATGAAAATGAATAAAACAACCTTTTCACCTGCTAGTTTGCTGATGACTGTGTGTACCTAAGTCAGCCTGTGCACGCACCAATGATCAATTCATCTCAGTCAATTCCCCTTTCCTTCTCTCTCTTTCTCTTCCCTAGAAGTGGAACGTGAGTCAGACCAAGACCCGCATCATCTCAACAATCATCTTTATACTGTTTGGCTGTGTGCTCTTCGTTGCTCTGCCGGCGATCATATTCAAGCACATAGAAGGCTGGAGTGCCCTGGACGCCATTTATTTTGTGGTTATCACTCTGACAACCATTGGATTTGGTGACTACGTTGCAGGTGAGTTTTTCCTGGCGCCAGCGCTGCTGTCCTAACCCACATCCCTTGGACTTTGCACTTGGGTGTGCAGTACAATAGAGCGTCTGTGTTAGTTTCCTAAGGTCACCAGAACCAAGTTACCGCAAACTGCGTGGCTTTAAACAACAGAAATCCATTCTCTCATGGAAGTTCAAAATCAAGGTGCCAGCAGCAGCTTGACCCCTCTGAGACTCGGCAGAATCCTTGCTGGCCTCTGTCCAGCTCCTGGCTGGAGGCTATCAGTCCTCACGGATCCTTGGCTTTCAGCTGCCTCCCTCCCATTCTGCTTTCGTCATCACGTGGCTTTCTCCCTGTGTCCACATTTCCCTCTTCTTATAAGAATAGCATCATATTTTAAAAATAGGAATACCAGTCATACAGGATTAAAAGCCCACTCTCATCCAGTATAAGTTCATCATAACTAACCCATCTATAAGGACCTTCTTTTCTTTTTTTAAATAAATTTATTTATTTACTTTTAGAGAGAAGGTAAGGGAGTGAGAGAGGGAGAGAAAGAAATGTCAGTGTGTGGTTGCTTCTCACATGCCCCCCAGACGGGACCAGGCATGCAACCCAGGCATGTGCCCTGACTGGGAATCGAACCAGCGACTCTTTGCTTTGCAGGCTGGTACTCACTCCATTGAGCCACACCAGCCAGGTCAGGACCTTATTTTCAAATTAAGCCACATTGCAAAGTCATGGGGGCTAGGACTTCAACATGTGTTTTTGAAAGACGCAATTAAATCTGCGATAGTGACAAAGCCAAAAAGAAGTCATTCTATGAGAGTGGAAGTAGGCAGATGGGCACAGTTGAACATTTATTGTTTATTCTATGAAAGAAATTTGGTTGCTGGTTGTTCAGAATTTTATATTCCCACCCTATTTTCAGAAACCTAACATCAGCCCCTTATTTTTTTAGCACTACAAGAATTTCAGTTTAACTTATCTTTGCTCTTTTTTCTTAGGCCTTTTTATGTCTTAGTTTTAAAAAAACACATGTACACTTTAGAAGATGTTCTTAGCTACTTAAAAACTTCTCTATTTTTTTTAATTTTCAATTCTCAGGACAATATTTTTGGCTTTAGCTAAAGTGTCCACATTCTTTATTCACTTTTAAAATTTTTTCTCTTCTGTATATATTATTTCAACTGCTATTTGCTTTATTGTTATCGTTCTCAGGACTTAACATTTCTATCATTTCAACTCTCTCTTTCCCATTATATTATTTAATTATTATTGTTCTAACTTCAGCTTTAAATAGATTATTACTGTGTTAAAAGTAATGTAATAACGTACTAACATGGATCATTTTGACCACCTCCTGAAAATCTAAGCCATTCTTAAAAAAAAATAGCTTGGAGTATTAGAAAAACATGCCAAGTATTATAATAGGAATGTGCCATTTAATTTTCCAGAATAAACTCACCAGCTGAATTTAGTTGTAGGAGAGTTTTATACTTTCTGATTATTTACGGTTCCTTCTTGACCCCAACTTCTTATTTAAATATTTTCAGAAAGAGAACATATTGTGTAGTTCTATGAAATCTCAGAGCAGGCTGATGGTGCGCCTGTTTTTATTGATTGGTTAGTCAGTGTAATTTGGCAAGGCCTTCCTTGCTGGGGAATGGATAATGTCCTTGAAGATGAGTATATTTTCGTGAGTGGAACTTTGCTTTGGTCAAAATGCTATGCACATGTCTGCGTGCTGGGCGGAGGCCCTGGGGCAGGGGGCATGCGCTCTGCTGGGGGTCTCTTAGTTTTCTAATGAGCAGAATGTAGAGAGGAGAATCCCAGACATTTGTATGTCCCTGTAAGAGCTTCTGTCCTAAAACACTCATTTTTCTACTTCTCATCAAAGCTGTATAATTGGCTTAAGTAAAAGTGGAACGTGTATTATTATAAGAGAAAGTGAGACACAGGGCTGATGAGAAAACTTATACTTGTGGTATGTTAATCTTAGGCTCTTGTACCGTTTTATAAATATAATTAACAACATCTCATAAAAACTGGAATATATAGGTATTAGGTGATACATCTTCTACTTTTAGGCTAACATCATTGTATTACTTGTAATAGTTTTTTTAATTTTTAACGTTTATTTTTATGGTAATACATAATTTTATTTATTTTTCAGATTTATTAAGATATAATTGATAAATAAAATTGTAAGATATTCAAAGTGTACATCATGGTATTTCCTATCATCTAGTTAATTAACAGATCCATCACCTCACGTACTTATCCCCCCTCTTTTTTTTTTTTGGCAAGAACCTTAAAGTTCTACTTTCTCAGCAAATTCCAATGATATAATACAATGTATTTGTTATTTTCAACAATTGGCAGATGGTATCAGTCCAGAGGCCCACATGGTCTGAGACTAAAAAAAAAAAACCCAAATTATAAAAATAACTAATGTGGGTAGCATCCTAAAATAATGTTGTACATTTGTGACCACAGTATAAACTGGTTTAGGAAAAAAGGGACAAATATTTTTACTTTATGGTTTTGTAGAAGATGAAAAACAATTTTTTAAAAACTTACCTTAGGAGCTCAACACTTTGAAACTGGGAGATCATGTGGGTTTCATTAGCATCCAGTCTGCACTGCCCGCAGAGAGACAGTCAATGAAAACATCTCATGGGTCTCAGTGACCTGCACTTTAGAGTCGTGGCAGAGTATCGTGGGGGGACAGCAACAAAATAATATTCGCATGGCATTGAGTTTAGTCTAACACACGTCTTTTTTTATCACTAGGGTTTTAGTTTGTGGAGCCCTCTTTGAATTCATTATTTTAATTTTACAGAGGAAATCATGAAAAATGGTAATAATATATTTGGCTAATAATTAGCAAAGGCGTTTGCTATGATGGAAGTGACATGCTGAGAAATATGAATGAGAGGCAGATCGATATTCGTTTTGTTGACTTAGCTCTAGCTCCTTAAGTATTTTGTAGCTATTTCAGTCTTTCTGAGACCATAGAACCCTACTCCTAGTACTCTAGTCTTTCCGGCGAGGCCCTGTTCTCCGGACGCGTTTTGGCTGGAGAATGTGGATGAGGGGGCAGGTGTCTGGGGAAGGCTGGGTAGGAAATGCGTACCCTTTGCAAAAGTCTTTGGAAAAACAAAAATTAGGAGTATTTTTTTTTAAAGATCTTGGGAAAGAATTGCCTTATATAGTCAGTTCATCCTAAAAGCAGTCTTTGCTTCTGGGTGCTTTGTGACGATAACATAAAATTAGCCATGGAGTTAAGGCAAGTACCACACCTGGGAAATGTGGATTCTTTACTTTTTTAGTAAATATGGATTACATTTTTCCAAATGTAATCCAATCTAAAATATGGATTGTTTATTTCTCTCTTGCGAGTAGATGTCACTACAGATAGTGTTTTCACTTCCCTGCGATATGTTTGCTGGGGAAAAACAAGAGGCATTGCTGTGACTTACACCTTCTCATATTTCTATTGGCCTGTAAATATCCAAAGAGAGCAAAGTCGTACCTCTCATAATGCACACTCCCTGGTGGTGCCCTTCTCCAGCCTGCACACCCTGCTCCGACAAGGATTAGGGTTCAATCTCACTGGTGTACGGAACTTCTTGGAGGACAAATTCAGGAACTGCAGTCTTCAAACTGCGGTGTTATTATAGGAAAAGAAGTACATTTTGGAAAGTGATGTATAAATGTTTAGGATGCAGGTTGTGACCTTGGTGTGACCATCAGGAGCATCTCATGAGCAACAGGTGAAAACATGGTGTTTGAGACCAGCACTCGGAGACAGAGAGCTCATCCTTGGGAATGAGCAAGAAGTCCAGGCAGCAAGCTGCCTACCGTGGGGAGGAAACAGGACAATCCCTGTTCCCATGTGTACTTCAGCCTCGTTCCTTACATGTCACAATATACACGGTATAAATGAGCATGAAATAGATTTCTAATTTATAAATAAATACATTTCAATTTTCATGAGTAAAACCTTTTCATTGCTGGTGATAAAGAGTCAAAGGCATTTGGGGACCACTAGTTGGGACACAGCGACCCAGCATTCGGGTTCTCTGTGTAGGTGACTGAGCAGAGGAATCCAACATTTAGTGATTCTTCTGTAGGACGAGCTCTCCCGGCAGATTTTAATTTTATATTTATACGTATGCAAGGGATGAGTTTTAGTGGCTGGTTGGCTACCTGAGTGGTTGGTATCGGCTCCGTGCTGCTGGCCAAATTTCTAGAGCTCAGTGTTCTAGGGTCGCAGGGGATGCGGGGGCCCCCAGGGCCTCTCCAGTGCCTTTATCTTACATGTGAATAAACATAGCTCTATTTTTGAGAGTACTGCATGCTATGTTTCCCTTCCTCAAAGGTGAGTAAATTTTTTAGCAGAGTGTCACATATTTGATTTGAGCATGCTTAGAATATACAGACAAATTTATAGAGGCCAGTTAAACTTAATGGCAAAATTATATTTAAGAGCTAAGTGTTGATTTCCTGTTCTGCTTTTTAACTTTTGTGATTTTTTTTTTTATTTGATGAGAGGTCTGGGGCTAATAAGTTACTAAATTATGATTACCTTAAAGACTGAGGGCTGGTTTTTACAACTAATCTCCGAAGTCCATGATTAAAAAAAAATAGTTGGTGATTCCTCAACATTGGAAAAAAGTCAAATTAATTACCTAACTTAACACAATTTAACATATTTTCGAAGCTAGTGTCCTCTTTAATATATATTGTGAGGGTTAGAATAGATGAATTTCCACAAACTGTTTAGAAGCTGCCCAATGAAATGCTTAGAAATACTTTTCATAAACCATGTTAATTCCTGAGAGATAATATGAGTGAGTGAAAGCCAGATGCAAATGTATAGTTTTGCAAAGCAGTGAGTTCCTATTACCTACTTTACTAATAAAAACCAAAAGTTTTAGCCCAAAATTTAAATGTTCCAAGAAATCTTCATGGTTGGTATTATGCAAACACTATTTTCCATCTGAACATAAATGTATTTAGTTATCCAAATATATCTTCTTGGAATTTTGATCAATGAGACTTAGTATATTTAGTTGAATAATGAATTTTTCTTTCTCTCACATGTAGTTATTGAATGCTTACTGGGTAAAGCAGGCTTCATGGTTAGGGCTTTATGTTCTTCTATATAGAAAAGGTAACTGGAGTTCTTCCCAGGTCAGATTCTTCTTCTGGCGCATTTATCTTGACTACATTTTTACAAATTTTCAAAGTTGAAGAGCCAATCAATATCACATTTTTTGACTGCGAAAAATATGTTTGTATATCTCATATCAAGAATTGCTTTTTCTTGGAATTATGTTTTCAGAGTCATTACTGGAAATGCAGTTTTTATTGAGCACACTATTGCTTCCTCTTATGACTGAAACACGACTCACGGAGCAGAGTGCTCTGAGTTTGCTTAATTAATGGAAGGGGATTTTATCATGAGAACATATCAATCTGTTGAAAAAACCATGGAGTTTTTCATTTTGTTTGTTTAAAACAGTTTGTTCTAGTAGAGACCTTGCAGGAAATAGTTCCCGATGTTGCCTAAAGCCTTTGCAGCTATGTCAGAGGCCAGTTATTAAACTGCCATTATGGAGCTGATCACTGAATGAAAATTTGCCAGGAACTCAACAGATACCAAGGAAGGAACCTGATGAGGACTGAGGCTTACTCAAGATCAGTCAGTACTACCATCACCACCGCAACAGCTCAGAAAAATTGCTTTGGTTGGAAAGAGAGGGTCGAGTGACTGCCAGGGAGTTGCACTGTTGCACGCATTCAGCTATTTGGCGAGCACACATTGTATATTCCATACCGTGCTTAGCACTTAGTGATAATGATTGCCTATTCTTAGGGGACAGAGTGTTCAAAATCCAGGAACATCACCTACCACTGCTGGTGGATACTCTGTATGTACAGAAAATTCTACAAGGAGTCTGGTACACAGCTCCTTCAGCTAGCAACTCTCAGGGAACTCACAGGAGAGCTGATGGCTAGCTACGTGACTAATCAAATAAGATTTGACCCAGAAGCTTCAAAAGTCCTAGAGGCTGCGGACAAACCAAGAAGTTATGTAACTTCTAGGATTCAGAATGGTTACAGAGAAGCATTGTAGAGACATAGGAAGAAAAACAAGAGAAGGGAACCATTCACTGACTAATAGGTATGACTTAGGGAGGCTGGCAGTAAATTTGACTGTTTGATGAAAAAGGCTCCAGATTGCTCCATATTGAGACTTAAAGGTAATTTCTAGGGATAACAATTGCGTACATTTCATATACTGCACATTTCTACCTTCATAAAGGATGAGTGAATGAGGCAACATGTTGATTTTTCTTTCTTTATGATCGTGAATTATTAGGGAGATTAGGTTTCCCTAGGTTTAGACCAAGTACCTAAGAGGTAGGGCACATCATCTTGAAAGCTGAAATTGAAATTCCCCAAACGCAGATTCAAATGCTAGAGAGGTTGACCCTTTTTGACCTGGTGTTTTTCAGACTTGGTAGCATATGGGAAGCCTGGTTTGGTGGGTGAACTATTGTTTAAGACTGAAGTCATATTTCCATTTGTGAAAAAGAAAACAATCTGCAGCCTTACTGAAACAGTCTCTTAGTCCTTGATGCATGGAGAAAACACTTCATCCAGTTAAAATTGCTTTACTCTAAAAAAGGAAAAATATACGAAAGCAGAAAGTTTTCCTTTCTTCCTTCATATTAAGGCTGTATTACTTTGACTAATAAAAATAAGTCAAACAAATCAAAAAAATTGAAATCAATATTTGATATCTAAACTAAAATACTTACAGACCAGCGCAAGAAATTGGCCTCATTTTCTTTAGAGCAAAGTTATAGCTGTGTCTATATTTTATAGTACATATATCACTTTAGAAATTCAGAGGAGGTACATAGAGTTGGTAACAGCCCAGAATAACTAGATGATTTCCATGATAGATCTGCTTTAAAAAAATTATTGAATTTATTGGAGTGATATAAAATTATCACTTTTTTTTATTTTTCAATAAAAAATTATTGAATTTATTGGACTAACAAAATTGCATAGGTTTCGGGTGTACTGTTCTATAATACATCACCTTTATACTGTCTTTTGTCTTTACCACCCCAAGTCGTGAGTCCTTCCATTATTATTTTTATTTATTTTTTCTTTCTAAATATTCTGTGATTCAGGAGCATCACAGGGAAAGGAAACTAAATTTAAGGGGAGAAGTACATTCTATACTCAGGTTTTTTAGAGAAAAATAGGGCCAACTTCTAGAAACGGTTGGAGTGATGACAGCAACAAGGGAAGGAGGCTTCTGATGAAATGGTACTTATCTTCAGACTCACCTGGTTTCTAGGTAAAACTCTGGAAGACAAGAGACATGCCTTGTTTGATTTAGTGTTTCCAGCACTAGCTAGGTGTCTACCGTTCAGTGTGGGCAAACAAGGTTGGTGAATAAATGGTGGGATCATAGGTGACGTGGGTGACCAGGCCAATGAAAAAAGCCTGTGACATGGAGCCAGGCAGGCCTGGGTTTGAGTTCTAGTTCTGCTGCCTCCTTGCCTGCGACACCTGACATGTTATTTTACCTACTGAAACTTCTCTATTGGAAAGTGGAGACACTTACTGTTGAGATTTCAAGGAGCCAGTACAAACCTGCCTTTCTCTTCTGAGTTCCGAACAGACTGTGAGAGTGACAGTAATTGAATTATCAGCCTAATTACTGATAAAGACAGAGAGATATGGCTAAGCCTGTGGGCAATGAATGGTCTTACTGACCGTCCTGCCCCAAGTGGAAATGTCAGGGGTGGGAATGCAGCTTCCCTCAAAAGTTTAGGAAGCCTGTCTGGGGAGAGAATGCATTCCCAAGCACCCGTGCCAGCCCGAACCTTTCCTGGGCTACATTTTTTAGTACCTACATTTAATCTGCTAGATTAGATTAGGCTCTGGCTGATTTCCTTATTTAAGCACCAGGAAGAAGTCCACAGAGAAATGACCCTATTAATTAATTTATTTATTTTTAAGTATATTTTATTGATTGTGCTATTATAGTTGTTTTTCTTCCCTTTCTCCCCCTCTGTCCTGTACCCCCCGCCCTCCAGCATTCCCCCTCTTAGTTCATGTCCATGGGTTGTACATACAAGTTCTTTGGCTTCTCCATTTCCCATACTACTATTAACCTGCCCCTGTCTGTTTTGTGCCTACCTATTATGCTTCTTATTCCCTGTACCTTTTCCCCCATTCTCCTGCTCCTCCACCCCACTGATAACCCTCCATGGGATCTCCATTTCTGTGATTCTGTTCCTGTTCTAGTTGTTTGCTTATTTTTGTTTTTTACATTCAGTTGTTGATAGTTGTGAGTTGTCATTTTACTATTCAGTTTTTGATCTTCTATTTCCTAGATAAGTCCTTTTAACATTTCATATAATTAGGGCTTGATGATGCCGAACTCCTTGAACTTGACCTTATCTGGGAAGCACTTTATCTGCCCTTCCATTCTAAATGAAAGCTTTGCCGGATAGAGTATTCTTGGATGTAGGCCCTTGCCTTTCATGACTTTGAATACTTCTTTCCAGCCCCTTGTTGCCCATAAGGTTTCTTTGGAGAAATCAGCTGATAGTCTTATTAAATATAAGGAGAGAACCTTCAAAGCATCAAGAGGGAAGGAGAGAGTCACATACAGAGGATGAGAAACGGCACTGTTTAAAAGAGGCTGTCACACAGCATTTGAGAATCAGAAAGAGACTGATTTTAACTACTTGGAAAAGTTTGTAAGATTCCTGAAACCTTTGTCCTTCCACCCCTTTTTACTATTTTTATTGCTCTCCTATAATGATTAGCCAGAAATCTCTTAAAATGGAAAAGATCTGTGTGCGTATTTTTAGTGGCAACAAAGAAAACAGCAATGAGGTGACTATTCTTGCCAAGTGGGAGAGGAACCCAACACTGGACAGTGGGCTGTAGCATCCTCCAGCCTGTGCCTCAGGAGTCTGTGGAAGCAGAAAAGAAATGATGGAGTAGCAGAGTGGATCTGGGGGTGAGGGCGGCATATGGGGAGGGAAGCCAGGGCAAAAAACAACCCTGTGCTCTTAATAAACAAGCGACCCACGCACAGGTTTCCTGCGTACAGCCAGATTAAATTAATGCTTACAACAGCCAAGACAATTTTTGAATGTTTTCTAATTTGAAAACAAAACCAATAGCTCTTCTAGCAAATTATTTTAACATTACAGACTATTTCATTTTGGTTAGATTCTTGGATCAAGTGAATTAAATATGATGGAAATTATTCATAAATCTTAGCTATCAAAAAGTGAAGAGGGCCCTGGCTGGTGTGAGTTGGACACCAACCTGAGAACTGAAGGGTCGCTGTTTCAATTCCAGGTCAGGGAATGTGCCTGAGTTGTGGGCCAGGTCCCCAATGCGGGGCACTCGAGAGGCAACCCAACATTGATGTTTCTCCCCCTGTTTTTCTCCCTCCCTTCCCCTCTCTAAAAATAAATAAATAAAATCTTTAAAAAAAAAGTGAAGAGGATTTGTGAATTGTTTGGCCATATTCACATATATAGTGGTTTTTCCTAGATCTTTTGACTGCTGGCATTTCATCTTAAGAGTGGCAGTTAAGAACGGGAGAATGTTGCCCCCCAACCGTGGCTTAGAACCCACTGAAATGTGCAGGGTAGACATTTACCCCAATATAAACCTTTTAGTGATGGAGCTGATTTACTCTTTTCAAAATGTGACATCTTTATAAGAGAGAAGACATAGAAAGTCATCCTGAGTGTGAACTCACTTCTAAAATCAATGTGGTGAATTTCGGGTTAAATGAGTCACAAGTCTTTGGATGAAGATTGTCTGCTTTAGAAAGAGAAAGTACTTGGAAAAAATGTCAATTTGGTTTTATTAAAATGGAAATATTTGAAAAATAGATTTCACTAGTGAGCCTATCCTATAACTAGTTTCCACAAACATTTCTGTAGTTCCTTCTGTGAATCTGTAGAGCTGCAGCCCCCTCGGGCCAAGTCTTAACCACCGTGAGATGCATTAGCCTCCATAATCCTTCCCCAAAATGATATATATTTTTAAAACACTGCACAAAGGGAAAATTTTCACAATATTTTGAAAGTGATATCATTTACTTTGAAACTGCATTCTTAAAACTACTTCTGCCAAATGAGAGCTGAAGTTAACATTATTTGCCTGATAGAAAAATGGTCTCTTTTTACTCCAGCTCTTTGACTTGAAAATGTCATGGCAGGCAACTCACAGTCTAATTTATATAGAGTAATGGTACAGTCAAACTTTTATATTTGATTTTAATGCATAGTGACTGCTTCCTAGCTGTTCTCCTGGCTGTATGGATTGATGTTTTGACAGTTGAGTACACCCCTGGCTCCTGTGGAAACATCCCAGTCTCTGTGGTGTCGATCCTAAAATCTTTATCGTCTGCTCTGCTCTGCCCTGCTAACATTAGATTGGTATTTAAGGGTCCCACCGGGTCTGTGTGCCTGTGCGTGCCTCCAGCACGCCAAACCTGTAATGTCCCAGTTTAAATTACCTTTGTCTTTTCTGGTCTCCCTTCCTTCCCCTGTGTTTCCTGTTCAGGTGCTTTCACTTACCATACCGACTCACTGATTGTTCATGCCTGATGATTATGCCTGTGAAATACCTCTTTTTTCCATTCCAGCCCTAACTCAGGGCACGATAATTTTTTGCTGGTTCAGAACAAAAGTTTCTAATGGGCTTCTCTGTTGGTCCTTCCTTTCTGCCACTAGATCTTTCTGTGCGTATAGTCAAATATGAGTATAGGACTTACCTGTCTACCCACGTTTACCTACTCCCCATAGCGGCAGGAGCTGCTCCTTACACCCTGACACAACTCACTTTTTCTATTCTTCTCTTCTACCCCTCTGCTCTCTGGCACTCATCCGTATTTAGTTTTAGCCACTACTAAAAATCCTGTGAATATACCACACATTTCCATCTAAACTTTGCTCTCTTTTGATCTTCATCACGAAAGACTCATTTTTCTGTCTTCACATCCTCCCCTTTCTGGAAGTATTGTAAAAATTCTTTCTTCTGTGTCCTCTCCTAGCACGATTTTATTCTCTTTCACTGCCCCTGGGTATACCGCATTATGGTTAATTGTCGGTGTGCGGCTTTCTCAGGCTAAATTATGAATTTCTCAAGAGAAAGATGTGTTTCCATCTCTTGTGAAGAAAAGCCCTCGTTCAGTGTTTGGGATTTAATAAGCGCCCCATCAGTATGTGCTAAAGTAGGGATGCGCTGAAATGTGTTCACATCCTCATGGTGCAGTTATTGTACCTGTGGAGAAATAAAGATTACAATAAAGCAGAAACAGTTCCTTTGCCAATGTTTTCCTTGAGAGCTAGAGGTTTAAATTTATGACGGACATGGGAATTTCTCTGAAAAGTCAGAGAACAGCGAATGGCAGTATCACCTGCAAATTACTGTTTAAACGAGACCCACTGTGGCATGGTCTCTCGCATTTGTTATCAATTTATGTATTGATGATTTTGAAATAAGAGCCACTTTCTGTCCAGGGTGGCATTGAATTGATTTCTTAGCATGTATTGATTGGTTAGTATGACTTGGTTGGCAATAAGGTGAAATTTACTCAACGAAATGCATACTCAAAAAATGTGGCATCTCTGTCTTCTACTTGTTAAGATAGAGGCGGGAAGAGAACTTGGAGTGAAGTGCTAGACGTAATGATAAGACACATTGTAAGAAATAAAAAAGAAACACAGAGCAAGAAAAAATCATGATGACCTGGAGAATTAATGAAATGTCTTATTGAGAAAAACTTATTTCACTGGCTCTTGAAAAATAAATAAGGACTACACGAGGGAGAAGGAGGAATTCCCTGTGAAGAAAGTAACGGGGACCAATGGACAGGATGACTGTCGTTTTACAAGCCAAAATTCAGCTGGCGATTTTAGCAAACGTCTCTACTGTTACCATTCACAAATGTGAGGTTATTTTGTTCCTCTTTGTTTTCTTTCTCACAGGTGGGTCGGACATCGAATATCTAGACCTGTATAAGCCTGTTGTGTGGTTTTGGATCCTCGTAGGGCTTGCTTACTTCGCCGCTGTCCTGAGCATGATTGGGGACTGGCTCCGAGTGATATCAAAAAAGACAAAGGAAGAGGTGAGAGTTCAGAAGCTTGCACAAAACACTTCTATTCCGCTAATTTAATAAAAATTAAAAAAAACATTTTTTTACATTTATTTCAAAAAATATTTATGTTTCGTGTGAATTCATTGTGCAAGGCTAGCCTATAAGTTATAATTTATTCACGTACAGATACTAAACGCTTCTGTGTTCCAGGTGCTAGCTAGGTGCTCAGGGTAATTTGTAATAAATGAGATATAAGGAACTTTTTTTATTATATCTTTTTTGTTTTCCTTTTTTCCTTAAAGGAACAAAGTAAATTTTATTCCATAAAGGAAAGTACAATAGGAAATATTTGTGTCAACATATTAGTAGCATGAAAAAGTGAATATATTATATAATATTAATTTTTTCCTACTTTAGTCAATTTATTTCCTTTTTTGTTATGTCTGTATAAATGTGTGCTAGTCCCGGTATGCACACACATCTGTGCCCCAAAGCTGTGTGCGTTGGCCAATTTCTTTATATACAAATTTCAGCTGCTCAAAAAGAGATCCTTTTGCCTATTTTGAACAACTATATATATAGAAATGAACATTAGAATTTTGGCTCATGACATTTTGGAAAATTTAAATCCAATTTTGAAATTGTGTCGTTTGAGACAGAGAAAGAGAGAAAAATTGTGGTTATTTTCACTACAATGTATTTTCAATGTACTTTTAAGGACCTTCAGATGCTAAGGGAAAAAAAGAGATTGTAAAGAGGAACTATTTTCGATGACATAGCTAAAAACAGAACTTCTCAAACATCTAGCCATAAACTGGCTTCCTTTGAAATGGTTTCTAAAAAACACTCACATGCATTTTAAGAAAAATAAAACAGCTAAGCAGAATATATCTCTTCTAGTTAAGAAAACTATTATTTTGTGAAATATATTTATCGCATACATATTGTAAACATACTATACATTCTATACATGCATGCATATGTCCACACTTAATATTGTGGGTGGGTCACAGTTAGAAAGCCACTAAGGCACGTACAGAGCAGGGGAAGTTTTATCTTTATTACACTGGTATATTTAACTAAGTATTAAAGAATGTTTGATTAAAGTTTCAAAAGCTGTGTGTTAGAAGCCAGTGGGGACAGGACTCTCTGGCGCAAAGCATCGGCACCCTGTTCCGGAGTCATGAGGTAACCAGCTGTGCAAGTGCTGGGGCTGCCGTCACAAGACGCTGCAGACTTTGTAGCTCCAACAACAAAAATGTGTTTTCTCACAATTCAGGAGGCTGGGGGGCCAGCAGCGATGGGGTCGGGGGGGTCTCTCCTCCGCTTGCAGATGTGGCCTCCTTTCTGTGTCCTCACGTGGCCTTCCCTGTGTGCACACGCATGGACAGAGAGCGCTCTGGTGGTTTTCCTCTTCCTCTAAGGACACCATGCCGTTGGACCAGAGCTGCACCCTTCTGACCTCATTTAACCTTAACCACCTGCTTTAAGGCCTTATCTCCAGACACAATCACATTGAGGGTTAGGGCTACAATCTACGAATTTGTGGAGAATACAGTTCAGGCCATGAACACCACTTTTTGAAATAAACTTAAATGTCTACATTGATTGATTTATTGAATAGGAAGGACAGGTTTGTGTGCCTACTTAGGAGTGATCTTCATGATTCTCAACAAAAAGTGTGAGACGTTTCATTGTGTTTTCATGCTTTCAGACACTGAGAAGTACTAAACTCTTTTCTTTTTTGGCTTCTGCCTCGCCTTGGAAGTAACGCGTTCTTTCTGGTGGCTGCGTCTGTAGGAAGCTCATGTGAGTGAAGGCCATGAGCAAGTTCATGTGAACCCTCTGGAGCTGCAGCTGCTGCAGACAGCTGAGCCTGTTGAAGTGGAGTTGTCACTTTGAGCAGATGTGCATTTTCTAATTTAAGATGCAGCATAGGGAAGTGACAAAGTCAGGTCACAAATTCAACAGAAAAATGTGAAGAAAGGAAGGGAAAGATCACTTATAATTTATCTATATCAAAGTCTTTACAGACGAAATGCTACTAGAATTTCCACAGCACTGGAGAAAAGGTGATGAGATCACCCTCATTTCAGAATAACTGACTAAAAGGCCCAGTGAAAGAAACACCAATTAAATACATTCTAGGTGGCATCTGAAATGTTCAGTATGTATTCCTTACCATCTACCCTAAGTCATTCCCGATACTCCAGCTTTAAACACTTCCTAAGTGTTCAGAAGCAACGAGGTTATTTCTAGTTTCAGTTTTGATGGATGAAAATGCTAAATAATTTTGATAATTTGGAATCTGCCCTATTAAAAACATGTGACTGGTACAGAATATAAAAAATACAAAGTAATATATAGCATCAAATTTCCGGTTGAAAGTACTAAAACACATGCTTTCCTTGAATAAAAAGATTTTGACAAATAATAAACTCCAATCTTACATAATTAAAAAAATAATCTTATAACAGTTAATATGGTTCTATTATATTTAAAAAACAAATATATATTTCTTAATTATAAACATATAACTAATCATCTGCGGTCTTATTTCTGTTATGTTAAAATATATTCTGTTTTTAATGAACACTAATTTTAATGAAAGGGTTATATTTGGAATTAAAGAGAAATAGCTTTTAATGAACATGCTGAAATAATGCATGTTGATATGGCTAATCCGTCTGAAATATTTGAAGAGGAGAGGGTTAGTTGGAACAGCACTGCATGGTTTCAGGAATGTCACATATGATTATGGTTGATGAGCATTCCTCAAGGAAAATAGAATGACCTCAATCATTTTTCCGTGGAGGCATGCAACTTTCTGTAAAAGTGTTCGTTTCATTATTTTTAAAGCTCTAATGGAGAGTAGGTCCATGTTCAACACTAAAACTTGATATGATTAATTATCTTTTCTATGAAGCCATACGCCCTCTTCTGAGGAACTGAGGTTTTCATTTAGAAAATAAAGATTATTTAGGTATTCTAGATAATACAAGAATATAATACATCTGAGGCAGGTATAATAAAAGTAAGATGGGATCACAAAATTCAGAACATAAATTCCTACGCAAGCAGGACATAGTGCTTCCTGCTCATGTGCAAACGTAGTTCAGTTTGCTCCTGCTGACATTCCTCAGGTGAGAAAGGCCTGGGTTTTTGTCTAATTCTTGTAGTTTTGTGCACGTACCACAGTGTTGGGAATGTTCCTGTCCATCTGTGAGACGAATGCCACCACTGCCCCTGCCGCAGCATGCCGGTGTGGTGGGGCTGCAGCTGGCCACCACGAGCGGATTGCTACGCGTGCTCCTTAACCAGTGTCGTCTCCTTAGTCTGGAGGTCTCCATGCAAATGCAGGTGCTCACTAGGAGATTGACCTTACATCACATTAGGGAAACTCCCTTTGATTGGGAAGCTTTTGTGCCAAGAAACCTTGAAAGACTGTTTCTAGAACTTATTATTTGTCCCCAACATTATGAAGGAACCTGAGAATATGGAGAGATGTTGTTTTCCTCTGCTGGTTACCTGGTGAGAGAGCATGTGGTGTTCTGCAAAGGTCATGCCTTTCCATGACAAAGCCAGGGCTGGGAGGCTCTTTATCTTGTCCTGCGGTGGGCAATTAGAGAGCAGTCGCAGCCCGGGCCCTGGAAAGGTTGTAGTACAGCATTTTATCATTATTTCTTACGGAAGAAGCGCTTTGATTATGAATGGCTTTAGATGCCATTTGAAATAAGACTTCATTCTGAAAACCTTAGGGAGCCATTGAAGGGTTTCAGGTAGGGGGAATGAATGATCTTGTCCACAGTGAGGAAGATGGCTTAGTTGGGAGAAATTATTGCCTAGAATAGGGGTCTATTATCTTATTACAGTGGGATAGAGACGAGAGCAGGGATTTCAGAATTATTTGAGGGGTAGAAAGGATAGGATTTGGTAATCCACTAGGTGTGAGCAGTAAAGAGAAAGCGGGGATGACATTTATGGTTCTCGCTTTGGGTGATATTGCAGAACACAGGGAAATGAGAGGTTCCGAGTAGATGAGAGGAGGATTGAGAGTGTCATTTTGGACATGTTTTCATTGATGGATGCATGGCAAATTCAAGTGCAGATGATTGGATATGCAAGGCTGGAACGTTGGAAGGATGGGACCTGGAGAGATGGTTCGGGGGCCCTGGGTGACTATGACATCCATGGCAGTGGGAACTGTGAGTACAGATGAATTCGCCGAATGAAGTAAGTCAGCAAAAAGAGCTAAAAACGGAACCCGGAGGAACACCTTCATTTAAGAAGGCGAATGTAGAGACTATAGAGGACTGTTTAGCAGATAACATAGTCAGATAAATTGATTCATGGAAGCGGCCTGTTGGAAGGTCAAAGGAGTTGAGGTCCCGAAGAAAAGATGGTCAAAGCAGTGGGTCCGAATGGCTGAGACCATGGGGGCAGAAATGGGTCCAAGGAAAGGCTGACGCACAGCAAACCAGAGAAACAATGTAATTAGGTTTCTCACTGAGGTTGTGCTCCAGGGATGCCACTTCCGTGGAAACAAATGTAAACGTTGCCCCCTGGAATTGTGCAGAGGAGTGGGTACATCCAAAGGTACTTCTCTGGGCAGGCACATCAAGCACAGTTCCAAAGGGCAGCATTGATGGCGTATTTTTAGGAAATGGGAGCCCTTGAGGCACAAATAATAGAAAACTGTGAGTAGCGCCTCCTGGAGTTGTGCAGTGCAGCAGCCCTGATCCTGGGTACCGTTGGGCACGCACACATGGTAAATATGGAGGGTGGGCGGTGGGGCTGGAGGGGTGAGCTGTGGAGTGACAGGGTCAAAGCAGCAGGAAGGGGAGAAGTCTGGAGGCCTGGAGACCAGTTAGGAGATTATTTAAGGTTAATTCATTCCATTCCTCAGTCATTCACTTATTCATTAGAAAGATACTTATCGAGGACATGTGATAAGCACTCTGTCAGGTCCTGGGAGCAGCTCTTTGCCTGTGGCAGTGAGGCCGAACTCTGTGTTAGAAGGATTACATGGGCGGTACACTTCCTTATTGGTCTTTACAATGTTTGCTTCTACTTTTACTTTCACTTCCAGAGATGGGAAGAGGAGTTTTGAATAAGAAGGCACTTAGTCTTTGACTCGTTCAAATGGCCTGCTTTTCCTTTTTCCTTTTCCTTTCCTCCTGTCTTCAGAGAGCATGTCAGACTTTGTAGTCGTTGCTTTGATTGCTGATATATTTGGGAGAGCGAGCATTACCTGGTAGTTCCAGTTTTTTTCTTGGTATTTTTTTTTTTTAAGATTTTATTTCCAGAGGGAGGGAGAAAGAACAATGTATGGTTGCCTCTCACATGGCCCTCACTGGGGACCTGGCCCGCAACCCAGGAATGTGCCCCGACTGGGAATCGAACCGGGACCCTCTGGTTCCCAGCCCGCGCTCAATCCACTGCGCTACACCAGCCGGGCTTTTCTTGGTACTTTTTATTGTTGTTCTCTTGTTGAGAACTGAAGCAACTAGGAATGACTATCGGGCACAATATACAGTGATCCTAAGACTCCGCAGGTTTATATTTTAAGCCATATAAAATAAAATAGAGGAAGCAGCACCACGATGGGTCGTTACAAGTAAGGCCTGTGCAAAGGTCTCTTTTCTGCCCCACTGCACTCTGGGGAACAGGGCAGAGCAATGGGGCTTTGAGGTTCATCTCCTGGTCTGTATTTCGTTCTGCCCAGTCATGCCAAGGAGAAGGTTCCTTCTCTTTCCAGTCCCAGGCTTGGCTCAGAAAGTTATTACTTATTTAGTAAATAGGCGATCGGAAAGGAGAATAAAAATAAAAGAACAAATGATATCAAATAATAATATAAGATTTAAATTATGCTTTGCAGCAACAGCAGCCCTCACACGTGAGTACATGTCTAGTTTCCAGGTGAATTTTATGAACCATCACATCTGTAGAGCCAAGACCCCCAATTATGTGTCCATGTCCTCTTAGCATTATGTCGCATACTGTGACCCTTGGAGGGTCCAATATTAGGAAGTTTTTCCAAGTCAAAATGTGTGCCAAGCATAGGATTTGCGGGTGGTAGAAGCAGAAATGCTTTTCTTTTGGAATATACTTTATGTCTTCTTCAAATATTAAATAAGATAACGATGTGAAGTCCCCAGCTGTCACATAATGGCTAACAAGGACACTGAAGCCCAGGGAGGTACGTCAGGTGGTTTGCTTAGGGTCACACAGCGAGTAAACGGGTGAGTGGCACGGTCAGTCACCATCCCAGTGGGATTCGCTCCTGGGCCAGCCGTCTAGCCTGTTTGCTACGCTGCCTTCCAAGAGCTCAAGAAGTTGGTTATATGTTTTTGTTATTGCCTTCTTTTCTTCTTTTCATTTTATACATAGGTAGTATCAACACATTAGAAGTAAGTGCCCAAATCGAACCCATCTGTGACTATGTAGCTACAAAGAAGAGCTTTACAAATAGTTTGGTCACTAATTGTGTTCCCATATAGATCAGTGAATCTTAAAATGCACAATTTTAACATTCTTTTAAATCAGTGGAATTAGTTTGTATGATCGCTGAAAAATGCATGGGCTTTGAAGCCCATACAATTAGATTTAATTCTATCTTACCTATTTACTAGCTCTGAAAACTTCACCAGAAAATACCCAGTCTTTCTGAGTCTCCATCTGCTTTTAAAATGAAATGCAGCCTCCTTTTTGAGATTGCTTGGAGATTCAGTGGGTAGAGTGTGGGATGTGCTAAATGCTCACTAAATGCTTGTTCTTTTCTTCGTGGGTTTCGGAAGAAATTAGTATCAAATATTTTCCCACATCAAATAATCCTGTAATGTTCTAAGATCATCACCTCTATATCATTATATATTCTATATGAGCATCAAATGGTGTGAGCACCTACATGTCTGAACATCTTGTTGAAATGATAAGTAAATGCAAACAAAAAGGTAAGGAAACATTAGGATACATTATTGCTGGAACTTAATAGCAAACCCTGAATTCAGAATAGCCTACAAAAAAAGTGGGTATAGGAATTTTAAATATGTTGCAAGGTCTGTGGCCTTGAAAACTAGTTCCTCCATTAAATGTTTCTTAAATCCATCCATTACTATTATCTTAATTCTTTTCTTGAATTGGAGTTGTATGTTTCCTCGTGTCCTGATGTGACTGCGTAGAACCCATCTGTATTTTCCTTTTATGAAACCAAGGAAGAGTATTTCAATTGTTACTTTAAAAATAAACACAGGCAGGAAGATTCCTTTTTTTTTTTTTCATTTTTAGATTTTAGGTTGAACTCTCACTGTTTATAAATTGTATCTTCTTTTTGCTTCAAGTATTTCACAGAATGCAATCTGGTAATGACAATTCAGAGTCATTTTTTCTATTCATTTGTTCATAATAGGAAAGTAAGTTAATAGTTTTTGCCTCAAAGCACTTTATAAGTAATTTCATTTTCTTTAGCTGGAGAGCACATTATAGGGATTTAATGCATCAAGATATAATGTTATCCATCTCTTTTGACTGTTTTGAGACTGTCATCTGTTCTGAGAATTTGTATGAGGGAAGGCAGCCGCTATGAACTTTGCTTTTAAAATTGTTTTTGGATTTTCTGCATCAAACCAACGTATTATGCTTGCTATATTCAGAGCTTAAATCAATCACGTTCTACTAAAAAAAAACAAAAAACAAAACCCTATGTTTGATGAGAACACAAGCGATGGATCACGAAAATGATTTTATTTTTAGTTCTTCTTCATAGATGGCTCTTTCTAAGAGAATATTTGTGTTTGGTTTGACCTGAGAGTAGGGCGGTGGGGCGGGGGACATTGAAGTTTAATCACAGATTATTTGAGCATCTTTTATAACAGAGTATGTGATTTCCTTTGTGGTCAGTGGGTGATACCCTAGTTGTAGTAAGGGAATTTAGTTCTTCCTGCCTCAAACTGATTTGAACCAAAGAACAGCTTGCAATTAACAATATGTTTGTATGTGCATGCATGTACACACACGTGCAGATATAAAATCTCTTTGTGAACAAAGGTGAACTCTTGTTCTTCCTTATTAAATATTTCAATTTCTCTCCCCTTCCAGGCACATGCTAGCATTGCCCTTCACTTTCCCCCTGTGGTTGGTGAGCCATATGAATAGTTCTGGTCAATGAACTGTGGGCAGAACTGGTGTGAGAAAATGGGAAGGAGACTGCATTGTGCCTGTGAGACCCTCATGTGCGTGCTTGCCTCGGGCACGATGACCACAGGTGGTCATGCTGCTGTGTCAGCCTGGGTCCCTGGGTAGCCACAATGCGCAGGGCCCTGCCGACGTCTCACAGGCATTTAGCACGACTGAGAAATGGACTTTTCCTTGAAACCACTAAGGCTAAGGGGGTGTTTGCCCTAGATTTTAATCTCTCCTATCCTCACCAATCCAGTAAAACTCCATAAACATTGTTGCTCTAAGTCAAGGAAAGAATTAAAATAACCATCATCATGATCACCGTCATCATTTGGGAGATTTGAACTTTATGCACCATGCTAATATTTGGTGAATTTAGTTTTAGTTCAGTTTGCAAATCTCTGATAGACTTAGATATATTATTTAAAATATATTATCTGTATATACCTTATTTAAGATTTGCTAGATTTTATTTAAGTAGAAACATCAGGTAAGAGTTGAAGTGAAATAGAGAAACCTGCTTTTTAAGGAACCCATGGATGGACTTGAAGCTGTCTGGAGGCCAGACCCCTGCTCCTGGGGAAAGGCAGTCTCAGATGTTGAATAATATTGAATCTGTTTTGTGTGTAAGTGTTCCAAAAGAATCTTGAACTGATATTGTTTCATAAAACCAATAAATAAAACCAAAGTAATCACAGATATAAACGAGCAGTGTATCTTTATATAATGTTTTGAAATTTATTAGGTTGAACCATATGAGATTGTTTATTCAACTATTTTTGACTTTCAGAATCACAGTTCCATATGGTGCAACCTAATATTGCAAGGAACTGTATTTACAAGCCAGTTTCTACAAATATAATTTTCCTATTATAATCTGTACATTAGAGTATGATCTATATACTAGGCCAAATCACATTTGGCTAGACATCTCTGGTATGCTTTCTTGAGTCATTGCTTGGCTAAGAACTTTTCAAAATTCTATTTTGCTTAGGTATAAACTGATTATCTCATCTCAAGTCAAACATAATTTGTTGTACTTGGATGTTCCGGAAATCTCTCTCTGTTATACCTGTCACTCTAGATTGTAGCCCAAATCACTCCGCACTTGGCCATGTCATAACTGCTTCTGACACCGAAGCTCCCCCGGGGGCCACTGCACTCCAATCATGAAGATCCATTCCCCACGCTCTTCCCCACCAGCCAGCTAATGAGTGGCTGAACCGATATATACCTTTATGAAAGTCTCGAGGGTAATGTAAAGGAATTACAGAACAGAAAAGGAAAACTTCAGGCTGGGCGATCACACAATATTGTTCCTAGAGTCCACGGGTCGTCTTCTCAAAGGGGCCCCTCTGGCCATCTTGCTCTTCAACCCCTGGCTTCGTGGCACGTTGCAGGCTCTGCTTATCACTCAGGGGGCGAACCAGTAGAAGACTACGTTGACACAATAATAGTACACTATATAATATATGTGTGTGATATAGATAACATACGCAAATATACTCTCCCCCAAAATGGAGCTAGGCATTGAAATTATTAAACACGATACTGGATATTTCAATCTGAAGCAATTTAATACGGATTGCCTCCTCAGATCAGATGGTTCCTGGGAACAGCAGATAGGCACTTGGTTTATGTGTCTGTGATTAAACAAACAAGTAGACATGTAAACAAACACACAAATAAATAGACATGGTCTCCAAAGTAGTCAGCTTCGTAATGATGGGGGTCCAGCTACAGAAATACACTCCCGCTCCAGCGTATGAGGCTGCTTATGACCCGCAAAATGTCTTTTGTTCACCTTTGCAGGTAAACAGAACAAAACACTTCTCACATCTTCTAGCTGTTCATGCCTGCCACGCAGAGTTGTTTTAACCACTCTGGTTTGACGATTTCCAGAATCCCTCTACAGCGACATGCACTTAGTTATCTTTTGAGCAAATGTTTGTATGAAATATTGCCCCAAAGTTTAGTAGAAAAATCAACCATTTTGGGAAATCTTACTATAGACATAAATTTATTTCCCAAATTGGAAACTATGTGTATGAATGTAATGATATTTTTCATGTAATTTCTCACAAATGCCAAGGTTTGCTACGTGTTGATGGACCCTTCAGTTTCTTGGTGCTCTTCTGAGGAGATATTTCTTTTAATGAGGGTATTTTATGCCATCTTGTCTTTGTATATATATATGTATATATATATATATATATATACACACATTCATCTTTATACATAAATGTGAATGTATATACATATATACACTCATTTTTATACATAAATATACAATATATATACATGTATACATATATACTCACCTTTATTCCTATTTGTTGCATTTCTGCCACACTTGAAGAGGCTGTTGGGTAGACTTAGCTTAAATTTAAGCTCAGTTTAAGAACTACTGTTTTGTGTTCAATACACATTTCAGAGTGAGCAATAAAGGCTGCAAGGATATATATATATATAAAAGCAGGACAAGATAAGAATTGATTTCCTATTTTGAAGCCATGTGTATTGCAACATGCAGACTTTGTCATAAATGTGAATTAACCAAAAGGCAGTAAGAATAGTCTAAGTTTCAGATGAGAAGAAATAGGAATTTCACCTAGTCGCGTTTCTGGTACGCACAACGGGGACTGTTAATGACATTTGCAGAAGGTGCACAGTGCAAGTGACTTCATGCCATCACTGACTGGTTTGTTCATCAGACGTGTTTCATTTGTGTTGGTGGGTCAGGCGTTTTACTAGATATTGGGAATAAAGGTATAAAAAGGTCACTGCGTTTGCCCTGTAGGCAAGCCCGTACTAATAATTTCTACAGGTAGGTGCCACAACAGAGACGGAAAGGAGGTACATCTTGTGCCTTGGCGCCCAGAAATGGAATTGCTAAATATAACTGGATGAACTGGGGGAAACTGCATAGAGAAGCTGATATCCCTGACTTTTTTCCCACTTTACATTTAATCCGAGAGCACTGATCTGAAAAAATATTCAGTCCTAAAGCGTCGATCTTCAGTGTATCCAGAATCCACCCGCCTCTCACCTGCTCATTGTCCCTTTCTGTGCCGCCGGTAGCTCCCACATGGTTATTCAAAAGCCTCCTAACTCGTCTCCTGCTTCCTCCTTTGCTTGATACAAAGTCTGAGCTCAACTAAGATGCCAGAGTAATCCTTTGAAACAAATCAGATGATGTCATTTCTCTGCTTAGCAGCTTCCCGATGTCTTCCCATTATTTTCAAAGTAAAAGTTAAAATCTTTGAAATAGCATTAAGGGTTCCACATGGTCTAGCCCCCCCTTACCCTAACCTCTTCTCTTACTATTCTTCACTCACTCCACTCCAGCCTCACTACCCCTCGGTGTTCCTCCCACATCAGGCACGCCCTGCCCCAGGGCCTTTGCACTGACCGTTCCCTCCTTCAGGAATGCTTTTTTCCCAGATACCTACCTAGCTCCATTCCTAATATCTCCAAGTCTTTATTTATTTTTAGACAGAAGGGAAGGGAGGGAGAAAGAGAGGGAGAGAAACATCAATGTGTGGTTGCCTCTCATGTGGCCCCCACTGGGGACCTGGCCTGCAACCCAGGCATGTGCCCTGACTGGGAATTGAACCGGCGACCCTTTGGTTCGCAGCCCGTGCTCAGTCCACTAAGCTATACCAGCCAGGCCTCCAAGTCTTTTTAACAACATTAATGTCATAGGTTTTAATATTTTTAAATACATACAACATATTAATTTCATGAATACAACATAATGATTCCATATTTGTATATATTGTGAAACAATCACCACAGTAAGTCTAGTTTAGGTACATCTGTCACCATACATAGTTACATAATTTTTTCTCGTGACGAATACTTTTAAAATCTACTCTCTTAGGAACTTTTAAATATGCAGTACAGCCCTGACCAGTGTGGCTCCGTTGAGTGGGTGTTGTCCCACAAAGCGAAAGGTCGCAGTTTCAGTTCCAGGTCAGGGCACATGCCTGGGTTGCGGGTTCGGTCCCCGGTCGGGTCACGATTGATGATGTTTCTTTCTTGCACTGATGTTTCTCTCCTTCTCTTTCTCCCTCTCTTCCCCTTTCTCGAAAAATAAATAACATCGTTCAAATAAATAAATAAATAAGTGAGCAGTACAGTATTATTAAGCATAGTCACCATGCTGTCCAGTATGTCCCATGACTTACTGACTTTATAACTGCAGGTTTGTTCCTTTTGCCTCCCCCGCCCCCCCACCTCTGGCAACCATCGATCTGTTTTCTGTATCTATGAGCTGGCTTCCCTCCTTCCTCCCTCCCTTCCCTCCTTCCTTCTTATTCCACATATAAGTGAGACCATCCAATATTTATCTTTCTCTGACTTATTTCACTTAGCATAATGTCCTCAAAGTCCATCCATGTTGTGTGATGCTTCTGTTTGACTGGAATAAAAAAAAAGTGTCCCTGGCTTTGGGATGTTATGTAGTTTAAGGCCTGTGAAAAGTGAGCATGTTTTAGATAGTTTTATGTCCAAGAGAGACAGTGGTTTCCTTATCCTACATAGGACCAGTGGGAAAGCTCACAGGCTTCTAGCGGCTCTGGTCGTGCAGTGGGGCAGTGGGGCATCATCTGTGGTCTGGAAAGGAGGACTAATGGAACTGACCAAGTCAGAGCACTCTTCCTATTTCACACAAGCAGATGCAACCTTACAAAAAAGGTCCCCCAGTTTCGTAAGCATCGAAAGCTATGGAATTATTAGAAGCGATGGTTATATAGTAATATGCTGAAGCTGGAGCTCATCAAGTAGTGCTTCCTTAACACAAATAGAGGAAGTGTTAGACATCTAATTTGAAGTTGCCTCTAGAACCCCTACTTTGCCAAATAAACTGTAGGTTCTCCTGATTAAAAGCTCTTTGAGATGAAAGCATGGAACTCAGAAGCGTGGCTTCAGAAGTTCTTGGGAAAGGTGGAAGTTCTAGAATTTAATATTTGATAAATATCCTATGATTAATCCATTTCTCCTCATATCTTTGTGAATCTTTGCAGGCATCCCTCATTCAACCCTTCCTGTTGGGTCAGAAACAGCTTTACATGTATATAACTCATCATTGCCTCTCTGAACCTGTGTACTATAAAAATACGCTTGATTTCTTCCACATTTGGCGCCGATGACTAGTATGATAGTCTCGCGTTTTTTAAAGCACTCAGGTAGCTGAGTACTTCATTCTGCAAAGTGGTCCTGTGTGTGGCGTGTCCCCTATTGGACAGCCTAGCAGTTTGAAGAGACTTTTAAACTAGCGAAAAAGGAATTGGTTACGGTAATTGGCTGTTTTTTTCTCAGTCCCTGGAATTGTCTGCCTTGTTATTCAAAATGTAGGAGCAGCCAATGTTTACATCTGAAGGAAAATAAGGAGGGAAGTGAGAGAGGAGCTTGGAAATCGTGAAAGCCTTCGAGAGCTTTGTGATGAGCCCTGAAGGTGTTATAGTCAGACCTAGGCAAAAGTCCGCCACTCCCTGCTCTGAGCACTGGCTTAATGTGAGCGATAATGGAGCTGGGTTTGTGATCATTATCAAATCAAAAATAATAAGGGACACTTGCAAGATACCTGTAGAGGTGCTTGGATTTTTCATTTCTTCTCTCTGCCTTTTCTCACCTTCCTGAATATCCCTTGCCCCTTTCGTACTCACTGTAGCGCAGGCTTCATAAAATAACCAAACCAAGGTATAATAGAAACCCATTATAGCACAGCTGTCTGTTAGGTGGATATAGACAAAAATAGATCAAATCCTGTTCTCTAAAGCGTGAAGTGCTATCATACATGCTATGTATGAAAGCCAGCTTGCGGGAGGAAATGAGCAGTGGAAGGGAAGGGGTTCTGTGTCACTGTCTCTGGGTAGCGTTCTTTACTCTGTAGTCTGAGCAGATACTCTGGACAGCTCGGGTTGCTGCAGAGCAGGGTGGAGGCGTGCGTGCCCATCACGCTGCCTTTCCAGACACTGTGCAGAAGCATTTGTTGAAGGGCTATTAGAATATTGGTCTTTGACTTGCCTCTCACAATGGACACTTGCTGTGTTTTACCCTTACACTCAGAGGAGTTGTTTTTCCCTAATTCTAAATCTGTCATCAGTGGGCACAGCCAGGGAGACAAGTCCACGCATTTCTGATCTTGTCTGTATGACACCCGGGGTCAGCCCTCGTGCTCTTCTAGGGTGAGAGCTGGCCTGGCCTGCTGTTGCTTTCTCATATTTCCATTGGCCCTTCTTTTATCTCCCGTCTTTTCTTCCTGTTTCTCTGGCAGCCTCATTACAGTGTGGCCAAGTTAGCTGAAATACAGTGGCACACTTAGAAGACAGAGCCAGTCTCACGGGTGTGGAACGTGGTAGCGCTTTCCTGGGCGTGGGAACGGTGGCCGTGAACACTTGCTTCTGTGCAGTGGACACGGTGCACCATTAGGCCCTCCCTGCTGCCTTGACTTGTTGGAATTGAGGGGGGGAAATTTGGGGTTTTGCATTCTTTTCCAAAAATGCATGGTCACTTTTGCTTTTTTTTTCCCCATGAAAGTTTTTCTACACATTCCTAAAAGAATAAAAGCATGATTCCCTACGGTCCAATTTAAAGGTGGAGCAAAGGAAGGGCATTCTATGGACCAGGCTGTCTAGTAGAAATGTAATCCAAAACACAAATGCAAGCCACACATGTAACTTTAATTTTTCTTTTTTGTAATTCTTTCTTTCTTTCTTTTTTTCTTTTTGTTCAAGTACAGTTGTTTCCATTTTCCCTCTACCATTCCTCCCCACCCTGGTCCTCCCCACTTCCCACCCTCAATCCTACCCCCCTTTGGCTTTGTCCACATGTCCTTTACAATTAGCCTCATTAAAGAAGTAAAAGAAACAGGTGAAATTAATTTTAATAATACATTTTACTTAACCCAATATATCGAAACTACTATCATTTTGAATAATATAACATTTGTAATTGAGATATTCTATATTGCTTTTGTAATAAAATTTCAATATCTGGTATATGTTTTCTACCCATAACACATCCTAAATCAGACTGGCCCTCTTTGAAGTTTCCAATAGGCAGAATGGCAGTGGCCACAGAACTGGACAGCACAGCTGAAGACTAAGATCATAACACAGATTATAGTCTATATCATGGAATACAGACTAAGAGTCTCTGGCAGTAATCTGTTCGAAAACAAAGCTGCTGCTTCTGTGCTAACGCTATCGACTGTGCTTTGCCTCCCAGATTTTTATTGTCCTTCATTGATATCATTTCAAAGAGTTCGAAAACAGAAGTGTAAAAGGCTAATCGCAAAGGCAGTGAAAGAAATGTGTAGGTTAATAATACGTACCGTTTTCCCTATCTGAAGTAGTTCTTGGAGAATATCTTTGCAGGTTATGTTGCTGTTGCTCCTTCCTACATTTCATCTTTGTCAAAGTGAACTGCTACACGTGGATTGTCGGTTATTTCAGAGGATTTCTATAAATGTTGACCACCCACACCCAGACAGCTCTCCACGGGAGCGTTAACTCTGTGAGAGAAACTTCGGAAAGCAATTTCCCCTTTAAAAAAGAAGTTGGAAATAGAATTTTCCTGGGTCTGCTTAGGCCAGATTGAATATTTTCTCCCACATTTCATTTGCAAAGTTTAAATAGGTATTTTTCAATGGATAGAGCATATATTCAGAGCAAATGCACGGAACTCTGAAAATAATGTCAATAAAGAACAACAAAATGAAGACTTGTTTTTTCCTCAAACCTGCCGTAGTCCCGTCTCAACTTCCTCTTCTCCCAAACTCCCCAGCCTCTCATCTACAACTTGTCCTGACACTGGTTTGGAAATGAACCTGGTCAGAGACTGGGGCAGCCCTAGGTTCCCAAATAACTTTTTCCTTTGACTTTCAAAGACAAAAAGAATAGGATCTGGCACCTCCTGCAATAGAATTTCCAACGTGCTTTCATTTCCAGAACACGAACTGGATATAAACAGCTTTAAATTCGAAAACAATCACCTTCTGTTTAGCTAATGAACTCAATGTTTATGCATCAATGTGTGCGATTTAAATATGTTGCTAAATTTAGGGTAAATAGTTCAAAGAAAAAGCAGTGAATTTTGTAATCGATGTAAAGTTACTACTCTGTAAACTTTTGTGTGGGACAGTTTGAGATTTTTGTGATTGTTCCTTTCACCATAGAACTCTCAATTTAAATTTTACTTATTTACATCAGTACAGACTCACAGATTGATCCTGTAATCAATGGCTTATAATCTGTTAAAATCTTCATTTATTTTGATCTTTAAGTTGTCCCAGCGTGGCCACGGGAGAGCCTTCAAGCTGTCTTTCGGGTCTTCTGGCATATCCTCAAAATTCGGGGGGCAGCTTTTTTACTTCCTGGCGCAAGCGGATATTTGAGGCTCATCTTGAACAATTTCTCTGCTCTATCCCTGGAATCACTCATTTCTCCAAGGAGTCATGCTGTCTTTTAGAGGATGGTGGTATTTAGAAATGAAGAAGTGGGTGCTCGTCACCAAGTAGACAGAGCTAAGGAATGTATTTTATATTTATGCAAATACGTATTTCCCGCTATATTTATTTCATATCTATATACCTTGAAAACCATGGGTTCATACTGATATCTCTAATTCCAATCTAGCACGTAAGTTCTTTCTAGCTTTCTGCAGTTTTCTATGTGTCCTTCTTTTCTCTTACAGCGCTTGCTGTTAATCTCATTATACCTATATATTTTTCTTCTGTTTCATTTTTGAAAATTATGTATTGGTTTCAGGTGTACAGCTTCATGGTTAGACAATCATATACTTTACCAAGTGTTCCCCTCCATATTTCCCGTACCCTGACTGACACCACACATAGTTATCACAATATTATTGACTACATGTATATTAACATGCTCTGTAATGCTTTCAAATTTTAGAAGATATTTAATTTCATGATATTAAAATTAGTATTATTTTCTTGACATTGTTTTTATTAAAACTATTGTGCTTAATCTTTATACAATTATGTTAATATGCATGATGTGAAGAAGTAGAGAGATTGCTAACTAAAAAAAGCAGTTTAGATTAAGGAGACCTTATGAATATTCCATATACTTTCGCGAAAACCAAAGAAAAACACCATGTACTGTTCTGTCAAGATAATGTGGCACTTGGTAATTACTTTAGTTTTTTTTTTTTTTAAACCTGGTCGGTAAAGAGAATAATTTGAATTGTTCTTTTTAACAGTACAGTTAAACAGTACAATGAAATGTCAATACTTCAGAAAATGAATTAATGGTAATTATCAGGAATTACAGTCTAGGCAACCTCTGACAGTAGAATGCAAAGTAGGCCTCAAATTATTTTTACAGATGTAATGTTTCCAACTCATCTGCCTGCTTTGAATATTTAACTTTTCTCAAGTCATGAAGGGATAAAAACATCTGAGAAAAACAAGTTAAAACCCCGCTGTCAAAGGGACAGGAGTTAGCATCGGCCACGGTGAGAAAAACCCCTTCGTTTCCATTCCTGGGGAAGAAAATTACTTAGTGGCCGTGAAATCTTAAATGCTCCGCTTTGCTTCAGGTTCTCTTGAGAATGTCCCTTAGGGAAAGGCCTTGCTATCCTATCCATGTTATTCTGCCCACATCAAAAACCATGATGAGATCTGTACATAAATAGAATACTTTTTAAAGCAAAATTAAAGCTCTTCTAAGTACTATTGAAATACAGCAGCCCCCGCCCCTTATCCATGGAAGATACATATTCTAAGACCTCCAAGTGGTTGCCTGAAAGCACAGTTAGTACTGAGCCCTAATATATACTGTTTTTTCCTCTGTATACGTGCCTGAGATAAAGTTTAAGCTACGCATGGGCTTCGGGGACATCACTAAGTAGAACAAAGTTGACTTGAATACAAGCGCTGTGATACCCCAATAGTGAATCCGATACCCAAGGCGGCTACTAAGTGACTAATGGGTGGAAAGTGTCGCAGTGTGGAGGCGCCGACGTCCCTCGTGGGGCGGCGGGGGTTTTCACTGTGCTACTCAGAATGGCACCTGATTTCATATTTATGAGTTCTTTCTTTCTGGAATTTTCCATTTAATGTTTTCAGACCATAGTTAACTGCAGATACGGAAACTGAGGACATGGAAACTTCAGACAAGGGGGGATTCCTATAATTAGTTGGTAATTGGAAAAAACCTCAGAGTTTCAGATAGAATTCCCCATCCAGTTGGTACGCCATGAGAGGGACTGGCTTACCTAGAACGAGTGATGATTATTCATAGTTAATGGAGAACTACATGAGAAGGAAAATTCGAGTCAGTTAGAATACAAAATATAGAAAAGGCAGGGTAAGATTTGTAGGGAGAAAAGAACTATTCAAGATTGCAGGATTGCCAGAAAAAAAATGGCCTTGTACCTAAGTGAAAATGAGAAGGGAGTGATTCCAGGGACATGAGTGCTGAAGGTGCTTTGAGAGAAAGAAAGTTTGAATCGCTGTCTTGCCACAGAAGACAGGCAGAGTAGCTGTTGCCATGTCTCCAAATCACACAACAAATTTGCACTGCAGAATAGCTGCCGGCAAATAAGCAGGAAAATGTTGCTGGGATGGTCACCTCTGGAAATGGACAATTTAGAATATTAGCAAATTGTGATTATTATTCATCTATTAATAATCAAAAAACAAGTTTCCGGTAAGTTAGAATTACTCCAAATGCGAGGGATTTCACAGATGCATCCACATAAATTAAGCAGCAGATTTAAAAATGGTGTGATGTTGAACCCTTTGGTGAGTGAGGGTTAGATTTTGTAGAAAACAGGATCCATGCAACAGCAGGGTTTAACATTGTACAGCCTCTCATGTATTAGCTGATACTCAACGGTGTCATTTCAGGGAATCCCAGCTGGTGGGAGACAGTGACTTTCACCATTTGGAGCCTGCAGGCACTTTTAGATGACATGCATCTTGGAATTTATTCTTTCATCAGAAGTCAGGGTTGGATTCTGTCTTCCTGTCATGGAAGTGTGGCGGAAACAGATCAGAGGGAAATAGAAAATACTAGGAAAGACTGCTTCTCACAGATCAGCTTTGCTCTCTTGGCAAGATACGCTGCCGGCATTTGGTAGAGTCCTTTGGAGAAAAATAATCTTAGAAGTGCCCCTGATAAAGACCAAGCATTTAAAAGACCTGCATTATTTAAACATTTTTCAAACTGAGGACACTGGAAATTCTCTGTAGGTCATGTTATCCTTTCTGTTACTAAGACGACTCCAATGAAGATTGGCCTGAGGCAGAAACAAGGAGACTTTCAGAAGTGAAATTATAAACAAATGGAAAATCAGGGCAGGGAATTACCTTTCATTGCACCTCAGTGTAAAGTAGAATGAATTACACTTTAGTAAATTGGAAGTGATTCAGAAGTATTGACCCAAACATTCTCGATCATTTTTTTTTTCAGAATTTTAAAATTGAGGTTTAATTACATACAACCTTGATTTATTTCTGGGGTACAATATAATGATTCTATATTGGTATGTATTGCAAAGTGATCACCACAAAAGTCAACATCTGTCAGCATATTTTTTCTTGTTACACAATTTTTTTCTTGTGACGAGAACTTTTAAGATGGACTCTCTTAGCAACTTCCAAATATGTAATATGGTATTATTAATGATAGTTGCCCTACTGTATTGTATATCCCGATGAGTTATTTATTTTATAACTCCAGTTATTTTATAACTGGAAATTTGTGTCTTTTGACTCCCTGATGACCTTAATCTATTTCACTCACTTCCTCTTCACCCTCCATCTCTGGTAACTACCAATCCATTCTCTGTATCTATGAGCTTTTTTGAATTTTTTTTCAGATTCCACATATAAATGAAATCATATGGTATTTGTCTTTTTGTATCTGACTTATTTCACTTAATGTCATTCATGGTCATCCACGTTGTTGCCAATGACAAGATTTCATTCTTTTTACGTCGGACTGATATTCCATTTTTGGCGTGTGTGTGTGTATAACACTTTCTTTATGCATTCACCCATTGGTAGACCATAGATTGTTTCTGCATCTTGACTATTGTAAATAATGTGGCAATGAAAATGGGGCGGGGGGCATATATCTTTTTGAGTTGAGTTTTTATTTTTCGGATAAACACCCAGAAAAGGAATTGCCAGGTCCCGTGGTAGTTCTGTTTCTAATTATTGGAGGAACTTTCTTACTGTTTTCCATAGTGGCTGCACCAATTTAAATTCCCACCAGCAGTGCCCAAGGATTCTCTATTCTTCACATCTTTGCCAACACTCATTATTTCTTATTTTTTTAATAATAGCCATTCTAACAGGAGTGAGATGACATCTCATTGTGGTTTTGATTTGCATTTCCCTGAAATTTAGTGATGTTGAGCACTTTTCATGTACCTAGTGGCAATCTGTATGTTTTGGCAAGATGTCTATTCAGATCCTCTGCTCATTTTTACATTGGACTTGTTTTCCTTATTTTTTTCTTTCTTTTTCTTTTTTGTTATTGAGTTGTATGGGTTCTTTATATATTTTGAATATGAACCACTTATCAGACATGTGATTTGCAAATATCTTCTCCCATTACTCAGGTTGCATTTTCATTTTGTTGACTCATAGTTCTTTTTTATTTTCCTCATATCATTAAAAATTAAACACTCTTTCAAGGTATTATTTTTTACTTTGAAATCTGAATAAGAAAGACTCTCATTGGAAATAGAAGTCTGGTTCTGATATGTGTGTTGACCAGATAAATAGCATTACATAGAGAACTCTTCCCTTATAAGGTTGATTCAGGGCTGGGTATTCTCCCCACCAAATCTGCACAGGTAATGTTATAACATCGGCAAGGGGAGAGTCAAAAGGAAAAGAAAAACTACTAAAAAATGTCTGCAACTCAAGAAAAGCCAACACTAAGCCCAGGGTTTGGTACATATTAGATATTCAGTAGATGATTTTTGAAATCCAAACTTTACATTTTTACGTAGTTGTATTTTTAATATCTCTGCCTATGGGCATTCATTATTTTATATAGTTCTATCAGAATAAAAATATAATTTTATTTTCTTTATCACTTTACCTATCACAATCATAATAGTAGAAAACAGTTTCTATAGTTGATTGACTCCTCTAAACACTGATTTCTTAAATGACATTTATTCATCTCAATATTATGCCATTAAAAATGTGATTCAGAGAATATCTTCGTATATTCTTCCTTTTTCCCTTGGTGGAACTTCTTGCCCACAATAAATTTCTATCAATTATTTACTTTTTTCAAAGGGCATGAACATTTTAGTGATTTTTAAAATTGGTTTATACATTGCCTACCCTTTAGCTGTAGCAGCAGACACCAATGTAGAACATATGCAAATATCAGCCACGTGTGAGGCCCTGACAGTGTTTTCACGGGAAGAGGGCTGTGTCAGTCAATGGACCCAGGCTTCTTATTGGCCGGTCAGAAAGTACGCGGGAATCTAGTTTGTTCCCATTGCCACGTTGGGTACTTTTATGAGGAGAAAAAACAGACTGCAGTCTCTGTCATTACGCTTACCATCTAGTTGGGAAAACTAAACTCATCTTATTAAATTACTTACTGAAATTACTGCCCAAGATGCTCAGATGTGAGTAGGTGGGAAGGAAGGGTAAACTTGATAAGAAATAGAACAGTGATCCTCACCCTTAAGAAATCTGCCAAGTGGTTGTTTGATTGGCGTCAGTGGAGGGATAAATACTCCCTCTGGGTACAAAAGAGCTTCCTATAAACTTCATAAATTGCAAGTTCCTAGAAGTTGCAAGTCACCATAAATTGCAAGTGAACCTTTATTTTTCTTAGGGCATCCTATCAGTTTTATGTGATTTAGGAAAATTGCCCTGAAAGAGTCAGTATATGGAAAGCACTTGTTTTTAAATTATCTTGCTGTGATTTCCAGGGCCTTTTGTATTATTTGAGATTTCTAAAGAACCTGAGGACTGTAGGGTTTGGAACCGCTCTTGGGCAGGCCAGTATTGTGCCTCTGTAATCATGAGACTTTGCTACTTTGAAAAGCTATTAGATGCTTAATTAGTGTTTGTAGTTGCTTAGAAATGTGTTAGCGATTCTTCCAAAGTGAAAGTGTTAATGCCTCTTTAAAGGTGACATTCCACAAGGATGGTGAAGCCCAGGTTCTGGGCAGCTTAGTCAAGTACTGTCCTGCAGAGCAGTGAGCACAGCAGGACAGGTTAGGGGGCTGGTGAGGGGAAGGGAATGAAAAGGAAATTTGGTTTGAAAGATCCGTGCAACAGACACGATGTTCCTCACTTTGAGGATCAAACAGTAGTATCATCATAGTCTTCTGAAAATGATGAGGAGGCTCTACAAAGACTAAAATGTTTGAAGACCCTACTTCGAATTTTTACTGTGAATTGACCCAGCGGCATCTGCCTCCTGAGAGGAACAGAATCATTCCACCAGCGTCAGCTAGAAAGCAGATGCCTTTTACTGGAGCATGAATCCGAAACAGTTTTGATTTGTCTTTTAGTCACTCATTCATTCATCCCACAAATACTTCCACTACATTTCGTTTATGGAAATACTGAATAGGATATGGCAGACATATCCTCTCTTCTGCCATGAAACCAGGAGAGCAATTAAACTAGTAGCTGGAATAAATTGTGCTAGGGAAGTATATACCGCTGTAGATACAAATAACAAAAGACCCCGATACAGTCTAGGGGGTTGAGGAATGGCTTCAAGAGGGTGTCTGGAGTAGGAAACACCCCGGAGAAAGACTGGGAAACAGTGTTCTGGACGGAGAGAACGAATGAACGAAGGCAAAAGAAAGAGCGGCAGTCAATAAGAATTAAGAAATGTTCGGGATGGCCCCAAGAGTAGGCTTTGAGAGGCGTAGCAGTTGGAATTGAGGCTGAACCAGGAGGTAGACCCTTGCACACAGGAGCCCTTTAAAGAGTTTGGACTTTATCCTAAATGAGATGGGAGTCTGTTGAACAGCTTTATGCAAGAACAATACTTGAGCGGTTTGTTTTGGTTACGGGAAACACCACCTGCTGTGTGGAGACTACCTTTGGGGGAGACGGGCTGCGTTACATCGGCAGGACTGGTGAGGAGGCTGCTGTGACACAGATGAGACCTAATGGTGACGACACCGCGGTGGTGACACTGGGAATGGAGGGAAGTGAAGGAATTGAGAGAAGAGGCAAATCAGCAAGACGTGGGGTGGATTTGATGTAAGATTGAGTGAAAGGAAGAATAAAGGATTATACTGAATTTCAACTTGGAAAAGTTAGTGGTTAATGGTTCTCTTCACTGTGATAAAGAATAAAGAACAAACGGGTTTAAGAAGTTAAATGTTTTAATTTGGAGATATCCTGACTTTGAGATGCCTGGAAGTCATCTAAAGTGAAGATGCTTAATAAGCAGTCTGTTACAGATACCGAATTCAGTAGAGAGATTAGACCTAGACTATGGATTTGGGAGTCATCAGCAAGTAGATGGTAATTGAAACAATTGGAAGATATGATCATCCAGGGAAAGCGAGGAACAAAGGTAGTTGAGAGGAAAAGAAAATGAGCTCGCAGAGTTGATTGCGGAGAATTAACCCGATTGGGAAGAGAACACCGTGAGAGTGTGCTGACTGGGAAACTAAGAGCAAAGACTGATGGGGAAGGAGGGCGTGGTCAGAGACAGATGCCGTAATAAAGGTCAGCAGGCGTAGGGACAGAGAATGGTCCACTGAATGTGATGACATGAATGAGAGCAGCGCCAGTGGAGTTTGGAGGGCAAGTGACTGTAGCGCTCCATCCTCTTCCTTTCAGATCACCTGGGCTCTGAGAGTTCTGTGAAGGTCAACCACACCTGGAATCCAGGGGGAGATCTCCTTGAGTCAAGTGTATGAGCTGCAGGAATGTTCGCCGTAACCCTTTAAGGAGCTATTTTTGCTCAATTTGGGTCTTCAGCGAAGTGGTGTGGATGGATTAGTTTTAGGGAGCTGAGATACTTTTAAAATAAAAGTCCCAAATGCTTCAATTCATAAAGATTAATTCTAAATTTCTTTGAAAACAGAAAAGAGCACCGTCAGAGTTTGAACATATCATTTTATCACCGTAAGAGAAACGAATTTGTGCTGTAGGACCCTGTATTACCTGACCAAGAATGAATACATCACTATTCGATAAGGTCAGGATTTCTTTTTAAGGACTAGGAATAAGAAATTTTTCTTTATTTTGATGGCCTTGGTTTGGTTTTGAAAGGACTCTCCTTTATTGCTCTCTTTTTTTTCTTCTTATTTTTAAGTGTTGAGTTTGGGCACCACGTTTCTGAAATCCAGTACCATGAAGAATAGTGGAAAGGTAAGGGCAGGGTAGAGAGGGAGCAGACGCCGTTAGTAGTTTGGATAAGCAGCCCGAGTGCGTACTGTCATGCGTCAACTTTCCCTTTTCCCAGGATCTTCGGGACATTATCGCAGTTATCGTCAGCCTGATGTAATCTGCTATAGGATGCATTTCCATATCTTGTGAATATTCCTGTACTTCCCAAAAGATGTTTCGTCCTTAGAGTTAGTAAGATTTCACTGGTGAGACAGAGTGCTATGTGAGAGTTGGACCTCCCACTTTGAATCCAGCCTCTGCTGCATAGACACTGTATGTCTTAGGTTTTTCAGCTCTCTAGCTTCAGTTTCTTCTGTGAAATGGGGGACATAATAGAATTTCCCCACAGTGTTGTTATGACAATTAAACAAGTTAAGATTTTTTTAAAGAGCAATGCCCAGCACATAGCAGGCACTATATATGAAGTCTGCCCAGAAGGTATCCAGCCATGTAATATGAAAAATAGAGACACTTATTGAAGAAGATACAAGAAACATTGTACATAGTTCAATGATGCCTCAGTCTCCTTCAAAGTAGGCACCTTGGGACCTCACACAGTTCTCCTAATCGCCATCAGCTGCCCTGTCATGTTTTCCTGAATCTCATTGGTGATCTGAGATCTCTTCCCTTTCAAAGGTGTTTTTATTTGGGGGAAAAGACAGAGTTGCAGGGCACCAAATCTGGGCTGTAGGGGGTGCTGAGTCACCTGGGCTATTTGATGTTTTACAAAAAACTCTGCGTGATGTGATTCACGACCCAGTATGTGGTTGTGATGAAGCTGCCCATCACCAGTTACCCATAGCTGCAGCCTTCCGAATCATCCAAATAGTTTCCGTGGAGGAATGTTCAAGCTTCATGCAAAATTCGATGTGGGTTCATTGTTCTACTAGGTCAGTCATTTTGAATGTGACAGCCACACAGTACACATGCTCACTCAACAGCATCTACCACCCCCACTGACTAGTACAGTGAAGTCATCATTGTTCACACATATGCATTCCAGTCCACTCTCCTTGGCTGCCAGGTGACATTGATGTCATGTAAACCATTCTCATTATAATGGCTGGGCCCGGCTGGTGTAGCTCAGTGGATTGAGTGTGGGCTGGGAACCAAAGTGTCCCGGTTCGATTCCCAGTCGGGGCACATGCCTGGGTTGCAGGCCAGGTCCCCAGTGAGGGCCATGTGAGAGGCAACCATACATTGCTTTCTCCCTCCCTTCTCCTCTCTCTAAAAACAAATAAATAAAATCTTAAAAAAAAAAATAATGGCTGGACTTTTCCAGACCGACCTCGTTGTATACATATAAAATTTTACACTATCCCATGACATAGACCTATTTGTTTGCTTTTCTTACATATGTATTTTTTAAATATTAAATATTCAACCTGGCTGTTGAGACAAATGCATTCATGCACTAGTTAGAATCATCTTGAGTACCGTCCATTATGCCTAGCACATTTTGCAAAACCATCCTCATTTGACATTGACCTGTTTTAAAAATTAGAGTCCTTTTTATTCTGTGTGAATGTTTATTGAGTTATATGTGAAATTCAGTATATTTTACAATATTATTCCAGTTGTATAACGAGTGTAAGATAAACATAAACATTCTTTCACTTTGGCCTGCCTTTGCCTGATAAAATACATCACCTGCTGAGTCACTCAAGGGTTAGGCAATCCATTGCATTTCTGGTGTGGCATGCAAAGAGACCTCAGGCCAAGCTGCCACTGTAGTCTTAGAACCTGTGAATTACATTCCAGGGCCAAGTGTCCCCTTTTAGAAATTCTGTATCGCTTATTCCGTATCTGGCACTCGCCTATAAGCTCTTAAAGTACACTTGGCAAGCAATATCATCCTCACCAATCTCATTATCATAATTAGTAATGTATAGTTTCTTACACTTTAATGCACACATGTTCACTTGTTTCTTCTGCAAAATAATGTATGATCATACTTATTTCATAGATAAGGAATCCGAAGCTCAAAAAAGGTACAGTTGCTTGCCTGTGGTCACCCAGAATGTAAGTGGTAGAACTGGGGCCGGAAACTTTCATCCATCCTCCCCACTGCTAAGCTTCTCCCTCCCCGGTTTCTCACTTTTTCAGCCACAGCCCCCATGACTTCCAGAAGCTTACCCTTCCACCCTGGGGGATGCTAGAGAAATTAGAAAAAGCATGTCCCCTTAAAGTGGATGAGAATCCCAGATGCTTCCAGAGATCGAGTGCAATTAAAGATAAGAAATTAAAGAAGTTTACGGACTCAGACAAGTCTCAACTTCCCTTGCATTCAGCCTTTTCCTAATTTGCAGGAATCACTAATTTATAGAAGTGCTTGGCTCTGCAGGAAGCTTTGTATGTCATTAGTGCGACCTAAGGGACCACGGTGACTTTGTGAAACTTGCTTCTTGAGAAAATTCAGATCAAGTCTAAGGAAAGTTTTTATTCTTTGCCCAATTTATCATGACCACTTAAATTTCCAATTGCAATTATTAAAATACTTAAAGAATTTTCTAGGCAGGTGCCGATAATCAGATGCTCTTTTCTGTAAAAAGACAGAGGTCACCAGAGTGTCCAGAGAGGGGAAACACCAGGGCTACCAAAGACCCTGAGTTTGAAAACAGTGGGAATTAGAGGGAAATTCCAGTGTCCTCCAAATCCAAAAACATTCATCATTTGAACCATCATTTCTACCTCTAGCAGTACTTGGACACATTAGCAAAGATATGGATGTAAGAATATGGACTGAAGTTTTATTATCAATAACAAAAACCCCCCCAAAACAAAAAAACACAACGCAATAACAACAAAAATGACCCAAAGTCCATCAGTAGTAGCATGCCGTATCCATCCTAGGGAATGCTGGGCAGCCGGCGTGACTGTGAGGTAGAATAATGGGTACTAACAGGGAAAAAAGGACTAAAATTGGTTGGGGGGGAGCCATTTTCAAAATGATGTGCTTATTGTAAGGCTATTTTTGCAAAAAAATTTTAATAATCAAATGGAAGAGGAAGAAAATAAGATTAATATATAGAGAAGAAAACCAACTGGCGGTCTGTGCCACACTATTGCTGGTTGAGGTGGAGGTCACAGAGAACATGCATCGTCAGTACTGCGTTTATTAATTGAACAGGTGTTTTGTCAGAAGTCTGCTGTGTACCGGGTATATTCTAGGTGCCGAGGCAACATATAGAACTTCGATTCTAGTTAGAGGAGATAGAAAATCTGCAAGTAAGTAGATTAGCATTTGAATTTTGGATAAGCAAAATCTATTACTGTGAATACTAAGAAGACATTTTTAAGGTAAAAAAAAACAAAACACAATAGAGGACCATTACCGAAGAAAAGGGGAGGCAAAGCCAGGAAACGTCGGTAGCCTTTCCGGTCCTGGTGGTGAAAGACAGGTAACCGGAATAAAACCCCCGGAGCTGAGCTCATCGTTGGCCCGTCAGCGCTCACAGCGCCCAAGGCTTGAGCCATGGTGGGGGCCTGTTCAGACGGGCGTCTCCTGGGCCAGAGGTCTTTGCTTTTGATCATCACTTGTATGTGGGAGGAAATGGAATGTACTAGCTGGTCCTTGTACTTTTCACAGACACTGACTTAAACAAAAAATGTGATTCTTTCCTGTCCCTTTTATTTTATTACCCTCACTACTAGGAAAACCTCATATTAGAAAAAAAGCATATTGACCTTTGTTCTTTTTACATTTAGAAATATCTGAATTCTCAAATGAAACAGGTTCATTGTTTTCTTATAAAATCATTGGTAAGGTGAAACGAAAGGTCAGTAGGATGTTTAATTTTTTCATTATTAATTATTGGTTTTTTGTAAAGTGCACATTTCACACCATTCAGGATTATCTGCCTGTAAGGGTAAACTAGAACTTAATAGCATATTTGAAAATAACTTTCGCTCATAGCCATATCAGTTAGGTTTTCTGTCTGTATTTGAGCACAGTCTTTAAGAAGGCTGCAGTTATAAGTCTTTAAAATGAAATTGAAACTGGTAGAGAGGCAACTGAATCCCTAACTTTGTATATTAAAAATATGATTTCAAAACTTGATAGATAGTGTCCGTCTATTAACAGTGCACTTCAGCAAGTTTCTACTGAGGTGCTTCCCTGCACCAGACACATCAATGAATATGGTACAGACTCCGAACTCCAGAACGGGTACTCTAAACAGAAAGACAGGGCGGTAAACAGGAAAATAACACAAATGGTTGTGGTGGGAATTATTTATAAATGTTTATGGGATGATTAAGTGTTTATTACCACCGATTGATACGGCCTATGCTTCTCTAACCGGCGAGTCCCTGAAAGACAGAATTAAACATTCAACAATCTCTCCCATATCTAAGTATAGTGGGGCAGCGTCCCTTATAGGAGCAGTGAGAAGCTTCAGGTTTATTTTTTTGATATTTTATATTTTTAGTATTTTTATTTTATTAAGTTTATTGGGGTGGCATTCATTCATAGGGCCATATGGGTTTCTAGAGTTCATTTCCGTGGTACATGATCTGTATATTTCATTATGTGCTCACACCCTAAGTCGTATCATCGTCCATCACCATGTATTGGACCCCCTTGACCCTTTACTACCCTTCCCCATCCCCTTCCCTCTGGTGACCACCATGCTGTTGTCTGTCTGTGTGAAATTGCTATCAGTTCCTCTTTCTCTGCAGGTTCTCTTGCACTTGCCTCCGTGATTAAAGAACGCTTGATCTTGCCGATTAATGTGCCATGAAGTTTTCGCTTTTCCAGCTTTGCTTTTTTCAAAACCAGTTGCAGATAACAAGCAGTTATTTCTTGCTAGGAGAATACAAGTAGAAAATGAAAGACCTCATTAAAATAAAAAAGGAGATCAGGTGTGTGTATATGTGATCAAGGGTGGATGAGGAAGAGCCGATCTGCTATGTGCCAGCCTCGAGAGATATTCAAACAGTTTCCATTTGGTTGTTGCATGCACACACGCACACACACACCTATGATTATCCAAGTATATATATGTACACATCACGCTGACACATATGTACCTGGATATCCCCTCTCATAATTTAAATCTTCAGCATAAATCTTTAGACACTGACTTAGTCTGATGAGGCTGCTGTAGCCAAATACCACAGACTGGGCAGCTTATAAAGAGCAAACTTTATTTCTCACAGTTTTGGAGGCTGGAAGTCCAGGACCACAGCTCCAGCATGACCAAACTGATAGAGCCTTCTAGCTGTGTCCTCACACGGTGGAAGGAGCTAGGGAGCTCTCTGGAGCCTCTTTGCCAAGGGCACGAATCTCATTCACGAGGGCTCCAACCTCATGAATTAATCACCTCTCAGAGGCCCCGCCTCCTAATACCATCACCTTTGGGGTTTGAATTTCAACATAGGAATTTCAACATAGGGTTGAAGTACTAACATTCAGATGGGAGCAGAAACCATCAGTTATATTCCTCATATCAAAGTTTAAAACAAAAGTCAACAGTGATTAAAACAACAAAATGGGAACAGCTATAGTTATTGGCTTAAAAAATGAGTTCAGCCCTGGCTGGTATGGCTCAGTGGATTGAGAGCCAACCTGTGAACCAAAGGGTTGCGGGTTCAATTCCCAGTCAGGGCACATGCCTGGGTTGTGGGCCATGTCTCCAGTAGGGGGCGTGCAAGAGGCAACCACACATTGATGTTTCTCTCCCCTTCTTTCTCCCTCCTTCCCCTATCTCTAAAAATAAAGAAATAAATAAAATGTTTAAAAAATAATTTTTTTAAATGAGTGCAGTGGGGCTCCGTAGGCCGAAAACAGAAAGGCCAGCCACAGAGGAAATGGGAGATTGTTCCAGAGTAGGGGGTGCTTCTAGCAGCCAGTCTAGAGTGTTGAAGCCTAGCTGGTTAAGGGAAGGATTCTAACATTTTCCAGGGGGTTAGTCATTGTTCTATTTAAGTCACAAGAGTGCAGATGTCAGTTTATAGAGGTCAGAGAAAACATTATGCACACGCTTAAGCCTTGGCAGTATTTTTTTCTTTAACCCTTAAAAGGCAAGCACACAACCGTAACTGCAGAGGCTCCCACGGGGTGGGGGCGAGGTCCTGTAGCCCAGCCGTCCAGGTAGGTGTGTGCTGTGCAGATGCCTGTTCTGTACACAGCTGAGGAAATGAGAGCTCAGAGAGGCCAAGTGCCTGACTTCACCAGCTCCACAGGCATGTGCTGAGAAACAAGTCCTTGGACTCACTCGTTCTCCAAAATGGGCCTCAACATGGGCTTGCCGGTTCTCATTTGCTTCCCCTGAAGGCAAAACCAAGATATTCTAATGTTTATTGGTAAACAGAAGTTTCCTAAGTGAGCACCATGGGGCTGGATATGAAGTTCCTGTGCATACCACTTCTGGTCTCTAACACCCGAATTTACATCCCACGCAAGCAGCGGTGGTGCCCTCCCAGCCCACTAGGTCACTGGGGTCCCAGTCCGGGCTTTTATTCTACCCTGCTGTTTTTACTGCCTTGTCTGTATCCAAAGACTTCTTGAAATTACAGGTGAAAAAAAATCACACGAAGTTTTAAAAGGTTAGAGAATGCTTTTCTTTTTATAGCTTCAGAAGTTGCAACGACAGGATTTGTGCACAAAAAACAAGCACATTTCATACCTCTTGTGCAATCTGATTGAAAGAGTTTACGTTCACAGATTCCTTTTCAGAGCTGTATCTATGTAAAATGCCAGTTTGCTCTGCACATCTGAGCTCATGACACCAACTCTCAGACCTCCAGTAGGACAACAGACTAGTCTTCTTTTTAAGCCACCCCCCACCAAAGCCAACGACCCAGGAGGTAAAGCGCACATGTTGACGGTCCTCTTGGTTTCTCTTGTCTCTGCCTGTGTGCTCCAGGTGGGAGAGTTCAGAGCCCATGCTGCTGAGTGGACAGCCAACGTCACGGCCGAGTTCAAGGAAACCAGGAGGCGGCTGAGTGTGGAGATTTATGACAAGTTCCAGCGCGCCACCTCCATTAAGCGGAAGCTCTCCGCAGAACTGGCTGGGAACCACAACCAGGAGCTGACACCTTGTAGGAGGACCCTGTCCGTGAACCACCTGGCCAGCGAGAGGGATGTCTTGCCTCCTTTACTGAAAACTGAAAGTATCTATTTGAACGGATTGACGCCACACTGTGCAGGCGAGGAAATTGCTGTTATTGAGAATATTAAATAGCCTTTTCTCCGAAGAGCCTTAGGCATAGCCATAGGTGAGGACTTCTGTCTGCTCTGTAAGACTGTTGCTGGTAGCGTGTTTAAAATTGTGCATGAACTCCAAAGGGGGGAAAAAGAGATACACCCATCATCATGGCCATCTACCATCGAGAGGATTGGGAATTCTGAGCCAGCACTATCTTTTTGATGATGCTTGTTGAGCGGTCCACTTCCTTTGACCGGCGGAATAAAACAAGCAATGTCTGATGCCTTGTTGTGCCCAGACTGTTTTCCTCCCTTTCCCCTAACGTGCCATAAGGCGTCAGAGTGAATTATCATTGTTCCTGGTAATGATGTAGCTTCGAGGGATCAGTCCTTAACTTTTCAGGGTCTACCTAACTGAGCCTAGATAGGGACCACTTCTGGAAGACAACATTTCTGTTTGTAAATGGCAAGGGATTCTTACGCAGCCTTTTACCTAAGAAATTTTCTGTCAGTGCCTTATCTTAGGAAGAAACAGAACCTCTCTAGCTAGTGTGTGGTTTCTCCTTCCCCGCCCCACCCCGAGGCTGCCCTGCAGTCCCTTACCCCAGGACTCCCATTTCAATGCCATACCTTGCTGGAAACAGTGTGTAAATGACTGAAGTAATGATTCCCGAAGAAGGAGTAGATGCCAAGTTAGATGGACATTGAAGCAACACTCAGAAACCCTAGCGTGAAAGGCACTGCAGAGGAAGGAGGTGCCCAGATGAGTATTTATTTGACTCAGGTACCAGCGGTACGTACATACAGTGTAATTATTACCCGGCCGGTGACGTTGGCTGTTCCCAGTCTCTTTTTCCCTGGCAGTATTTGGAATTTATCACTTATTAATAACTATACCTTTTTAAAGGTGGAAGAAGAAAATCCATATATAGATATGATCGGACAGAAGAGAACTGTGAAAAATGGATGTTATTGGAGGTCACTTAAGACCATTGGTGTGAATTGCCATTCTGATGAAGTGAAGGGAGCAAACCGGTGTACCACGAGCATTTGCTAATAAACGTTATACTGCCAGCATTGATTTGCTTTTTGTTGTATGAAAGGCTTATATGATTTTCTTTCCTTGGGTAACATTTGCCAGACCAGGGGGTGGGGTGCGGGGGAGGGGGGGCGGAGGAGGTGCAGCAGGCAGGGCTGGGCACAGGCCTGGCCTTCCGTGGGTGTACCTCTGCAGTTGTGATTGAAGTTGAAACTGGGACCACTGTGATTCTGCCTAAGGAAAGTGCAGATTGTAGGCATAACTCTGACATTAGAGAAAAAGCTGTTATAGCACAATTTACATCTTGAGAGGTTTTTGTTTTTTTAAATAGAAAAGGCCGATAATCCTTTTTAGTTTAATTTTATAGCCTGTAACTCTTTGGATGTTTCCAAAATTCAGACGAAATTCAGTAAAGGCACCTCATAGATTGCTACTCTTTCTTTTATTTTCATACTTAGATCTGCTGTACATTGTATATATAATTTTGAAAATGCAGAAAGAAAATGATTTCCCTAGATATAATTACAAAACATTTCTTTTACTATTGGGAGATATCTAAGTAAGTGGCATTCATATTAGTCTTAATAAAAAGCCCGGGATCTTAAAATAAAAACAATTTAATAGATGCTTATTTTCCAAAATTTAAATTTAAGCTAAAATTGTAAATATTCAATTAACTTGTTAAAGGTACTTTTATAAACTGAAAAAATTCTAACTGAAATTTTAGAAGGTCAGGCTCTTTTAGAAAGAAAGCTACATTCATTTCCTCAATAACTGTTCTGGAAGTTCATATGGTGGATTGCGCCATGTATAAACTGTGAATTGTACTGACAAATAAAGTTTGTAATGAAAGTCGGCATTTTCTGGGTCTCCTGCTTGCTGCTGAGAATTTAGATCTGAGTCTGACTAAGTAGAATGCCAGGAAGTCTCTTTCCATGCTGAGTTATTCTGTGGCTCCTTCATTCAAAATTTCCAATAAATATTGTTGATGCAGCATCACTGCCCTTGTTAAACATGCACATAAAGTTTTTTTTTTCTGATGGCTGTTCATTCAAAGTCAATATCCTGAAATTTCATTTTTGAAATATTTTAAATAGCATATACATTCAAGATAGTTTCTATTAAATTATGATGTATCTGTCAGTATCTTATTGTATTATTGTTAGATCTTGTCTTGACACTGAAGTCACCTGAATGCTGAGCACAGGCACCTGATGAGTGCTTTTTGCAAGAAAAAAAACTAATATCCTGGTAGCGTCTAGGTCCAAAGAAGGTAGCTGCCAACCAATCTTCAAATCTAATCTGTCAAATAATTTGGATGCCATACCTTGTCGGAATCTTCCATAAATTTATTTATTCATTCTCAAGCAACTTGATGCTTGGTAAATATCCTAAAAGTGGTCCTCAACATCATCCTCTGGATGGGGGAAATCTAAAAAAAGCATGCACAAATATCAGTTTTGCTTTCTCAAGCTTTATTTTATTTACTTCTTGCAGAGAACACTGATAATGATTTTTACATAGAATTCTCTATTGCGCTTGTTTTTGTTTTGTTTTGTTTTGTTTTTAAACTGGACCAGTTGAAGAGTGAGTAGTTTTGCCCTGAAGGATATTTGGGGAAAAAAAGTTATGTACCAGAACCAGCAAAGATCAGGAACTCTCTGGTCTGAAATCTTAGACATGAATTATGGATAAGGCAGCCTTCCACCTTACAACAAATGTAAAAGTGATTATTTGGAGTTCTTTCCATTTATTTCATGAATCTATACTTTGCCACATAGCTCATGTCACATGACCTATTTTTCAATATTATTTCACTCTTGCAATACAGGAAAGGGTGAAACTTCTAAAGCCAAGAAGAAATTGAATTATTTATGTCTCGGCCTTCAAAAACACTGGGGAAGCAGCATGGAAGACTTCGTTTCTCCTATTTTAAGGAACATGGGACACATAAAAAAGACCGTCTCCCTCCTTAGTTTGTGTAAAAAAAAAGTATAGAATTCTTTGATTCTTAAGGTTAGGCGTTCAAACAGAGGAAGGGAAATTTCAGATGGACTACCAAAAAACAAAAAAATTTAGACATTCTGAAGATACGAGATAGATATTTTTGTGTAAGAACTAGAGGCCTCGGTCAACTTTCACTTTTGTTTTCCTTTTTAAACAAATGTTTGTTGTTCTAGTAAAATCAAAACTTATTTGTGGTTTGCATTCCTTATTAAAGTGTTAGTATAAATTTGCTTATGTGTGAAGTAAAAAATGTCTCTATTTGAATACTCATAACTCCATTAAAATTAATATATGACTTTGGCGTCAGCATGGTTTACTTAAATGTCCTTCTGTAGTGAAACTTCCTGGCCTTGCACATGCGCGTGTGTTGGTTCCAAGATGGCAGGGAGTAAAATGACTCCTTTTGATAGGAACTCTTGAGAGTGGCTCACTGTGGTCATCTTAATAAGGGGAAGCCTTGTAAGCTCCACGTGCCTCTTCTTCCCACCCTCCTTGAAGGTTTATATGGCTTCTGTTTCTCACATGATACCTCCCCACCGGCTCTCAATGACCCCTTCCTAAAAGACAGGCATTAATTAGTTCCAATGACCAGGGATTTTGACTCTGCTGTTTGTTTGACTTAACACCATGCGTTTACTAAGCCCAGATTCTTACCATTTCTACTATTCATAAAGCAAACTGTGATTCTCCAGTCTTAGCATTATAAAGTATGTTCACTGTGTTATATATTTTTCAATTTACAATTTTTTTTTCTTTTCTCCTGTCATTCCTTTCTGAAGTATTTCTTCCGTACATTCACCGATAACTCATTGCTCTTTTTCTTGTGCATTCTTAGACTTGGATTTCCCTCTGAGCTCCACATCCATCTAGCTAGCTCCTGTTAGATACCTCCTTCTCAAAGGCACGTCAACAGATCCGAGACCTGTATAACATTTCCCCAGACCTGGCCCTCCTTTGATGTCACTTATTTCGGCAGATGACACCACCATCCATCGGGTTGGGCAAGTCATCCTTTATGTTTTCTTCATTCCTTCAAGTCCACACCCACCTGTCACCAAGCCCTATGGACTTGCGTCCTGAATGTCTTGAACGTGTGCACAGCCATTGTCTTAATCCGAGTCACCACATGTCACCTTCTGCTCTGACTGCTTTTGTACCACTCTCTGCTCCTGTTATCGACGAAAGAGTGGTCTTTTAAATGTGCAAATCCAGCTGTGTTACCCTCCAGCTTATATCCACTAATCGTCTTTCATTTTTGAGGAGTAAGACGCAGTCCTTTACCTGGCCTTCTTTTCATCTCCCTATGCCATCCTTCCCAGGCTCATCTTGTATTGCTCCCTGATGCTCTACAGTCCAGCCTCACTGGATTTCTCTCTTTGATCGCAAGGTTATGCTGATGCTCTTCCCTTTGCCTGGAATACTTGCTTTCCTTTCGCTCCTCAGCTTTTTTCACCTAACAAACCCCCACTCATCCTTCAGAACCCAGCTCAAGTATCAGTTTCTCTAATAAGCCTTCCTAGATATAAATTAAAAGTACCTTCATAATATACTTTATAAAACCCCGTTTCCCTTAGGTCATGATTAGATATTCATCACTCTTCTTATTTGATTATTACCTGTCTTTCCCACTAGAACGCAATTCATTGATTTTAACTTACTATGTTATTTCCAGATACTAGCAAAGTACATACAGTAGATGCTCGAAAAATACACGAACAGATGAATGAAGATGAAAACAGAGATTTGATCGCTGTAACCATCTGAAGGATCCTTGTGTATAAGTGTCCCACATTTTCTCAGTTCCACAAACCCTTATCTGTCCTCTTCTACCGGCTTAGTAGTAAATGGGATAAAAACAGCAAATATGTCTCCTACTAGCTGACAAGCTAGTACTAGTTCCTCATTGTGCAGAAGAAAGTCAAAGCCAATTTTTTAGTTAGACAGACTTGCAGTTTATTTGGCATTATTATATACTCTTACTCCTTATAAGCAAGGGTTTCATTACTTTTACTTCCCAATTTTGGCGCACAATAGATACTATCAAAGCTTTTCAATAACAACCTAATCTTGAAAATTTGTTTAGAAATTAATTGCAAAACATGTTTGCTAATAGTAGTAAACAGATGCCTTTTAATAGTAGGAAGCCAAATGCGCATTATCCTTGCCAGATAAAAGTTCGCTTTTTCATGCTTAAACAAATGCATAAGCAGTCTGGGAAGGAATCCATTATTAGGCACATTTTGAACTGTATCCAACAGAGAATGCTAGTCACTTACATGGTATAATTTTGAAATTAACTCAGAATAAACATTGATTTTCATGCAGTCAATGCCTGACTTTGTACAGTATCGCTTTTTACACAATTCCATTTATACAGAGTAACATGTAGACAATTCTTATCCTACTATCTCCTTTGTTTTAAAAACATTTTAGACTTTAAATATTACTGCATTAGATTGTATGTTTCTCTATTTTTATTTAAAAAAATTTTTAATGAGTATCAGGAAGTGGCAATGTCTGGTCCAGACTCAAACTTTATAATGCCCAAGCATTTCAGAGTGGAAAAGAGAATAGCATTAGGATGCTGCCCAGAAATCTAACCAACCCGTCTCACTCCTCAGGTGCAGCGATTCAGAGTTTGCCCACGCGCTGAGAAAGCTGACTCTGACAAGGCCAAGGTCTGGATATGTCCGAGGAGATTAGCCAAGTTTATGAATCTCTTCAATGATTACATTGTATGTGCAAACAAATGGTTGACCAAGTCAACATTTTTCTAGGGCCTTTAATGTGCCAATCACTAGAAATATGAAGCCAAACAAATGTCTGCTGCCTAGGAGACAACAGACATGGGTAGGACAATGACAAGCAGCGTGTTGGGACAGATGCCTCTCAGTGCAGAGGGGCCCTGAACAAAAGGCGCTTTCTTGCTTTTTTTATGGACCGGAGAGGCTGAGGCAGGAGGAAAGGGGGAGGGGCCAGCAGTGGAAAGTAGCTGAGTCAGGGTGGAGAAAAGAGCTTTGACTGAGGCGCCAGTAAGGAGGCCCCCAAGCCAAGACACCTGTGTCTAAATTCTTGCCTCCAACTCCATCCAGAAAATTCCAGTATGTTGACTATGAGAAGGGCAGCTTCTCCCACGGCACCAGTGTCCCCCATGAACTGGCCTAGGGTTGAGCCGACAGGATCACACATAGGATCTTGGCCGGGAGTAATCTCAAACTTGGAAATCAGGAGCAATGTGGGCAGATCTATGCTTGCAGACTGAACACTCTGGCACCAACCAATGAATGTGTCAATAGCTGGAACAACAGATCGGTGGTTTTCTCTCTCCCTTCCTCTCTCTCAAAATTAAAAACCTTACTGTTCGAGTGATCAGTCTGGCAAAAGTGTGGAGTGGATGCGGAGGGGAAAGACGAGGTGCATGGCAGAAAGTCAGAGGGCTGGTGAGGTCCCTAAGAGAGGACTGGGGTGGGAACCACACCAGAGGCGCTGGGTGGGTGCCGGCGCCCTCGGCTAGGTGAGGGGTATCAGCTCCCGGAGAAAGGGAGAAGGTTTGAAGGGGAGACTGATGTTTTGAATTTAAGGCACCTGGGGAGCCCCCCAAGTGGAAACCCTCCAGGGGGAGTTAGAATACTCAAATGAGATCAAGCCAGGAATCCTGTGTAGGGAACGGAACGTGGGAATCACTGACATTAGAAGTCTGCACATTAATAATGAGAAGCGGAAGTGTCCACAGTCAATGTTGAAATGATGTTCTAAAGGTTAACCCAGTTCTGAATGATACATGTGGGTTAGGTGTGTTTCGTTGCGAGTCAAAGATCCCTCTCATGTGACTTCAATAAGGGTCTCAGAACCCTCTCACTGAAGCATCGGTCAAGCATCGCTTCTGGGCTGGTCCTGTAACAATGACACTGTTGCATCTTCTTTGCGGCAGACACTTTTCACCCTCAGACAGTACACACTGTTTGTACGTGTTTTTTGCCCTATCTACATGGCTTCATTTGGATCTATTAATTTCACCATGTGTTGGCAGGACGTCTTCTCTTCTTGAAAAAATATAACTAACTCATACATTCAAATAGGAAAACGCAAATGATATGCGCATGACAACTCTAGTGGGTACTGTCGGTGCCTGACCTGGACCCCAGTTCGCTGGGCTGGGGACCCCGCCCCAGTGGCTCTGAGTGCTGCACACTGACAGTTCCCCGCTGCCGCCTTTTCTGGAAAGCAACCTCCCGCAGGTCAGAAGCCACCTCCCTGGGGGTTACGCAGCCCCAGCCCGAGCCCCACCCCAATGTGGGCCACCGACAGCCAATAATTGATATGGGGATAACAAAAGGCAGGCACATTTCTTTAAGGTACTGCTCCTTACACCCCAGTATCTCTGTGGGATGAGGCCGAGGCTAGATGCCAGCTGAGACCACACCCCTGTGCGTCCTCTGCCCGGTGGCAGACCCGCTTGCCTCGCGCCCTTTCTCCTGGATGCCCACCTCCAGATGTCGCAGGCACCCAAGTTGCTGACTCAGGCTCTGTTTTGAAGGCAACTGTAGAAATTATATATTGGAGTAGAAGGTCGGGTCAATGGTGGAGAGAAATAAAAGAAAAAAATATATATACAGAGGTGATGACTGAGCCATTTATATGACTCCTAGTTTCCAGGCAGCCAAAGTGAAAAGTGAAACCTTTCAGTTCAGCTCCAAAATTTGTTCAAACCAAGGGCATGAACCCAATGAATGAGGGGAGGAGATTAAGTTGCCTGCAATTCCTTCTGAATGGACTTGACTCAATTCAAGTGCTAAAAAGAGAGCACCTGTGATTAGTGGAATTAAAGCCATTTTTGACATTGTGGTCTGAAATTCTTACTTTGTCCATCTGTGGGCAACCATCATAACCAAAGGAAGTGGTCAGGTAGTAAGCAGTTCTGTGTGCTGTGCTGGTCACAGCCTGCACTAGCGAGGTCTCTGAGTTGGAGGCTCACAGCCTAAGATCAAGCCTTTCTGAAAACCCTTTTACGCTGAGATTCATGTAAATCATCTTGGAGTCTTTCTTCCCTAGTTTCTCTGAAGATGCCACCCAGAACAGGAGAGTGTCCCTTGAAAAGGTCTTATTCTCATCTAAGCAGCACTTCCTGCAGTAAAACGCGGCTGAATTTCCATGGAGTAATTAAAAAGTACATGTCCTATGAATTTGTGAAAGCCCTCCATGTGGCAAAGCTGAATTACAAAGGCTTAGCATTTGCAGTTTGGAAGTTTCTTGCAGTTGGCAATGAAAAATGACCCACATCACAATGAGGGACGCTAATGTTCATGAATTATTTTGGCAACCAATCCTTTGCAAAAAAGTATCTACTTAATCAGATCTTGATAATTTCTTGCCAATTAGGTGTAGCAATGCCCTCTGCACACTGCAGGAAATGCCCCGAAGACCAAAGGTTTGGAATGCTTTTCACTTCAGTGCACTCCTTAATCCAATGCGCCTGGGCTTTTCCAGAAGTCTCCAAATTGACTGCTCTGAAATTGTTACATAACCAAGCCAATCTGACCTCTTGTTAACAGGACTGTGAAGAATCAAAGCCCTGGATCAGTCTCTCCCCACAATACTTAGTGAAACACTACCCTTCAGGATTCTTTGGAAAAAGACAAATATTTTGGGGTGGAAAAAAATGGATATACTCACCACACCATATATCCAACTGCCTTAAAGCTACGTACCTGACACTATTAAGCTACAGGCTTTGAGACATCGTCCTACAGTAAAGAATCTGTATGTGTTAATCACTGCCACTTAACAACCAAAAACAGACATGTGTTATCTCACAAAGTTTCTAAGTAGAGGAACCAAGGAATGACTTAGTTGGGCACTCTGCCTCAGGGTCTTTTGCAGTCAAGCTGTTGGCCGGGGCTGCAATTCCACGAAGGCTTGACTGGGGCAGGGGGATCTGTTTCAAAAATCTGTTGCTCAGATGGCTGTTGGCCGGAGGCCTTGGTCTTCAGCACATACACCCGCCTCCCCGCAGCACCTCTGCGGGCCCTCACAACATGGCGACTGGCTTCCCGAAGAACGGGTGATCACAGAAACGGAGAAAGCAGGAAGCCACAGTGCTATCTTTGGACATATTTTGAACCCCACAAATGGTTCGGTCCATCATTTTCTTTACTTGACCAGACAAGCTTCGACCATAATACCTATTACCATAGCTAATAATGCTAGAGAATGGAATATAATTGGGGAAATGCTGCAGTATACTCTTTATTTTCACTCAAGGAAATGTAGACAATGAAAAAAATACAGGTTATGTATATAAATTGGTAATTTGACCAAGCATCATCTTTGTTTTTCAATCTCAATTTTTCAACTATATCTTTCACATTTTTAGAGAAAAAATTATACAAATATATTTTTTAAAATCTTAATCATTCCTCACATAACACTCATTCTATGTAGAGTGTCATGGTTGGAGGCACTTTTATGGCTAAACATTCTGGACCGCAGTTCTGCTCCAGCGTGGACGGAGGATGCTAACAGCTGCAGGAAGGACAAGGCGATGGCCACGGCCTCTGGCAGCACCCTCTTGGGCTGCTGAGGATGTTGTAAGTCCACAAATCTTCAGAAATGGGAGCAGAATGTACTCTGTGCCCAGATCTGCTAGATACCAATGATCACAATTAAACCAACTGAACCTCATTACGTATTTAAGAAAATCATCTTTGGTTTCAGGTAGCAGTTTAAGCTTTTCACGCTGTGAGCTAATAAAATAATTTTTGAACAGATCTTCTCAGATAGTTCATAACCCATCACACATACTGTAAAATCTAAATCTCAAAAGAGAAAGGAAAACTGGCCCTTAAAGGTGTAGGTACAATATTATCGGGTCTCCATAAGCGAAATGCATTTCACCTTGCTCGGCATTTAAGCATGCCTGTATTACATGCCATTGCATATACTTTGTCATCAGGAAATATTTCATATGAATACTATTTCTAATAAGATCTACAATTCCTTTTTGTCCAGCGTAAGAAATAAATGGTGTGTCCACGGTCCTCTGAGAGCAGGAAGAGATTGGTATGCACCATAAGCATAAACTCGGACAAATCTCTTGTGGATTCAGCTACTATAGTATGTTACATGGTTCTCCGGCTCTCAGCTGGGGTGACAATGAGTCTTCACAGAGAAAAAAGATCAAGAGTGATGTTTACTTCTCGTTTGGGTGAGACAGGTCCGTGGGGCAAAGAGTGGTGAAGATGACAATGTGAATGCCAAGGAGGTGGACATGGTCTAGAGCTCTTGGCCAGTCATTCTGAAGATGTTTGCTTGAAATAATTAAGAACTGATGTGGAGAATGCGGATAGCTCAATAAAAACCACAAGCCAAAATAAGTCATCACTGGATTGAACAAGACAGAAGAATTAACTTTTTATGTTATTTAGACTTTATTTTAAAGAATCTATAAATACATCATCTCATGTTCTAATATATCTAATGCACTTCATCATACCATAGATTTAAACAGATTGCTCCTCTCTCTCATAACTTGCCATCCCAGCATCTCAGAACCTCGTATTGATGCCATTTTCACTGATTAGAAAACAGATAAAACTGGCTTTTGCTGGATGTCACCCATTAAGCTCTCTGGAAAAATATTTTAAAGAATCAGATCTAGCCTAATGTCATTTTTAAAATAATACATACCAGTCTTTACTTAGAATTTTATTAAGATATATACAAAAAAGAATATAAGACATAAAATGCTATGTCATCAGAGTTATAAAGAAACTACTAGATTTGGCGGATCTCATTCATCTTGAGATTCACAGAAGACCTTGTGGGAGAACTAGTGTGCTGGATACAGCCAGTGAGGGTGATGCGGTTTTGATGTTAAGGAGAAAGTAAAGTTATCTGAAGTCCTCTTACTCCTTCTCTTTCCTCCAATCAGATGTGATAGTAGGGTTAAATATGCAAGAGATTATCTAAGGAAATACCTGTATTCGTTTCCTAGGGCTCCCATAACAACTTATCTATCACCAACCTGGTGGCTTAGAACTACGGAAATTTACTGTCTCACAGGTCTGATGGCTAGAAGTCCAAGATCAAGGTGTTGGCAGGGCCACGCTCCCTGCAAGGACTCTAGGGAAAATCCTTCCATCTCTTCCAGTTTCTGGCAAACCCAGCCATCCCTTGGCATGTGGTCTCATAACTCCAATCTCTGCTTCTGTCTTCGTCTGACTGTCTTCCCTCTGTGTCTTCCAAATTTCTCTACTCATAAAGGATAGCAGTGTCCTGTTGGATTAAGAACTCACCCTAATGGCCTCATCTGAAGTCGATTACATTTGCAAAGTCCCAATGTCTAAATAAAGTCACATTTACAGGTACTAGGGGTTAGAACTTCCACATATCTTTTGAGGGAAAACAATTAAAGCTCTGACAATACTTATGTCAACTGATGGTTGTTGGCGCCAATTCAACACTGACAGGAGTGCCCAATTTGGGATGTGGTGAAGAAGGAAACTTTATTCGGTGCAAACAGCACAATTATGTTCCAACATGGCTGTGATATCAGCATAGCTATAGAAGAGTTCAATAGTGTTACAGCTAAATGCCTGTGGATCAGGCATCCCATAAGCCCCTGGACTGTGGTGCGTTATGAGGTTTTGTGAGCAGGAAAAGTAAATCTATACCTGTAGTAGTTATCTATCCCTGTGAGGATAAACTGTTGGCCCTTCTCTGGTAGGAGGGGCTCAATGTAACCAACCTGCCACCAAGCACTCAGTTGGTCTTTTCGATGAATGGGGCCATATTGGGGGCCAGTGTTGGTCTCCATTGCTGGCAGGTTAGACATCCAGCAGCAAAAGCCAGACTGGCTTTTAAAAGAGGAAGGCCCAATGCTGCCATTAGAAGAATCCGCATCTGGCAGAAAGGGTCTGGTCTTAATATCCCCACTGTCTTCAGCTGCTGGCTGGGAACAGCCCAACAGAAGTCAGGCCTAGGGTAAACCATGCGGGAGACCCAAAGAATGTGCACACTGGAAGCTGTCAATCAGCTCTACGCTGTGCAGAGGTTTTCTTGGAGGCAGATCTGAACGGGGCACCAGTGCGACTGCCACAGGTAGTTTACCCCACCTGCCGTGTGGGGACGGGGGAGAGTGGACAGGAAGACAAGCACCAACAAAGGTATCGGAGGCTTCCTTGTTATTTGGTTTGTCCAGGTCTCTACTGACTGATTAAATCAAATATGGTTAACATGGCTGCCTGTGCCCTGGTTCTTAAAGAAAACCAGAACTCTCCCACTTCTGTTCCGACCTGGCCATAGACCTGATCCCACACAGAGTTGTATCTTGCTGTTAATGACCAAAACTATATTTGTGACAAACGGAATAATTTGGTATGATGGATGGAAAAAGGTGATGAGGAAATTTTGAAGATGATTTGTGGCTACATCATAGACACCCGGGGTCTGTGTTGGACTTTCATTCTATTTACAAATTGTCAAGGACTATTAATTCTAGTTTCCAAGCAAAAGAAGCACTGTACCACAGGCAAGAAATCATAACTGTACCTCACTGTGGAAATACAAGTAGAAATAATGTCTCTTATTTTTTAAAATATTAGATATGAGAGAAAATACGCATCTTTTCATCACTTACTGTTTTTTAAAGGATATCTGGATGAAAATTTCCGTGTTGTTATTTGTGGAGTTTTGCTTCTGCTGCTAAGAATAATTTCTGCAGGTAAACATATTCTACTCAATCTTGTTGCCCAGTTGCAAGAAAAGAATAATTTACCTTTCAGATCCCAAAGGGACTGCTTCATTATTATGTAAGAAAAAAAAACTAAACAAGTCAGGACTGACCCAGAGGCAGGGAAGGTTCTGGAATAGCCCAAGGGCGATGCTGACTACAAACAAAATGTATCAGGAATCTTCCTTTGCCCTTTAAATGAATCTATACGCCTAATGACTCTGAAACTAAATAGATGCAATCATCTCAAATAAGTTGGTGTAATTACAGCATATCCAATTACATCTATTCAGAAGCCATATTTCTTTCTTTGATCAATTAAAGTTAGCAAAGGGAGACTTTAATTAGTGCCAGCCCTCTGAGAATGAAGGATATGAAGACTGATACAGCTTAGAATATGAGTGGTTTCAGAAGTCTCATTTGCCCCAAAATATATTTCCCACTGGTTTCCTAAAGGAACTGTGTGTCTCTTGAAAACCCCAAAAGTATATGGATTTTCAAAAGAGACCTAAATGTTACCCCTGTGTTTACATGTTCTTCTCACTTCTGGGATAGTAGCCCAAGGAAATAATTTTAGGGAGGAAAAAAGCTTTGCAAATATAGAGATGTTTTAAACGTGTTGATTATGTGGCCAGATTCCCCAGCTGTGGTCAGATCACAGGGACAGGTGGGGTCACATCATTAGTAAGACCTTAGCATTCTGGGGTCTTTTCCTCACCTTCTGGTGAATGCTGCTCCCAGAGGTGTCCCCCATGGGCCCACAAACAAGTGTCCTGGTGAGCCTCCTCTTTGTTTTGTGTCTCTCACGAGGCATTGCCACCTCTCATTAAATGTCACTGTGGCAGGGCAGTGAGAAGCTAGGAGAACTCCTGGACAAGTGGAATGGGGAAACTGAGACGAGAAAATTAAACAAGGCCAAACACTTTGAACAACTTACAGCCAGCTAGTGAATCGCAAGACCTTATCTTCCCCAAATGAGGACATTTGAGAGCGAATGGTTTAATACCTCTTCCCCCTAACCAGGGAATACACGGCTTAAATCTCCCTGGTCTGGAACACAGAGAACACAGACTAAATTAATGCCATTTGTGCCAGCTAAACCCAAGGACAGATGAAGTCAGAGGAACAAATAACAAGAACCCCATTAGAGCCAGAGAGACCAAAAATAAAAGTAAAACAGTAAAACAGAGCAAAGAATAACCCCCAACTCCCTCCCCCACAACATATGCTCATTTTGATGCATCATCAGATTTAAAAATGCACCTGGAAAGCTGATAAATATTCTGTTGAAAGCTTCCTCCAAGATTCTCACCCACAGAAGAGAGATAAAACCCCTCAGGACAAAGATCCCGTGTGGGCTCACTCTAGAGAATGCCTGTGCCCCTTCCCCAGCATGAACTTTTTACTTTCTCCTAAACCCTGAGGGTCCTACCCCAAGATCCTATCTCCAAGGGTCCTTTTTCTCTGACACCCCAGGGAGCTAAATGCAGCCACGTCTTGGCTCACTTCTTTCCTGTAACTTCTCCAGGGAGCTGGAGCAGAGCCCTGCCTAGGTTCTCTCCTGTTGCTTCTTCTACCCTAAGTCCTCCCCTGTTTCACTGTCCCCAGCTTTCATAAACAGACTCTCCAAGTCACCCGGACTCGTGTTGTGAAATCTTTCTTCCACGAAATCAAGAACACACACAGTACAGCTGGCCCGAGGCAGACCTGCTCCGGGCAGCTCCCAGTCTGCTAACCCCACTCACCATGGCGGCCCTTATGGAACACTCCACCCGCGATACCCGTGGCTCCTCTGTTGCTAAAACTGTGCCACTGTTGGGGGCACAATGGGGAATAGCCCCAAAAGCAGTTTTGCTTCAAGGCTGCAATAGTTTACTGAGAAACTGAATTGTTAAAAACTATGTGTTTTTTCACCTACAGCCCTTTGCCTCCCGTATACAGAAATGAGCCCACGTGCCTGGATTGGGTATAGGTGTTGAGCGACAGCCACCAACCTGAACTGAAAGTGGTATTTCTTTCTGATCTTGGCATTTGGTTGCTTTGCTAAAGTCATCACGCTGCACTTCTCTTCCGGGCACCCACCAGCCAGGCTTCCGCTGGGCACAGAGTACCGGCTAGCGAGACGTGACCAGACACATCTGGATTTCAGGTGAGGTTCAAGGTTGAATCGTCGCCACAATGCTATTACCAAAACACTGGAAATAAAGCCCATTCTTAGTAGATTACAAGAAAAAATATTCAGTCAAATATGATGTAAATATTATAAATATTAAAACATTGCAAGCATAAAAGTCTGTAATCTAAAGTTAAATTTAAAAAAATCATTATTTAGGAAGCACATATCATAGACCCAAAATGTGTAGTAATAAGCATATATGAAAAAGCAAGCCCTATAAAAACATATACAGTGTATTATACTTATATGCTTACACAAACTATTATATTAGAGTCAAGAGAAATCATATATTTCCCCAAAACTGTTGTGTGGAGCAGAGAGAAACATACGTAATAACCCACTCACACTTGAAAAGTTCATTAAAGAGTTCAGGAAGATCCCAAGGGCAAGGGAGAGCAGACCACGATGCTGTCAGAGCTGGAACGTGACTCCAGTCCAGAGAATGGGGGCTGGCCGAGGTGGGAGACCACACCCGTGGGCCCTGGGCAGCAGGAGCCTTGTCTGGTGGGGGAGAACCACAGGGAAGATGATTCGATCTCAGCGAGGGTGCCGAGGGTACGTCGATTCCTTCTCAGTTATGCTTTGGGCTGACCCAGATTTCAGTATGTTTCTTCCTAGAGTGTAATGAATGGCCGGGGGCCTTATTCAGAAGCAAAGCAAACTTTTAAAATAACATTGATTTTTTTTCGTGCTTGCTCTAACTCACTTAAACTCTCGGAGCTTCTCAGCGCTTCACTCTTCTCCCTATAAATCCCCGTCTGTTCGTTACAGCTGAACAGCATATGGCAAGGATATGCCCTTATATTAATAAATGACATTAGAGCAACCACAAAGGTTCAGCTTAAGTCACACAGTGTTTAGATGAGAGTAGGAGGCAAATCCCTAACAGTATATGTGATTAACTGAAAGAGCTCATCTTTGCTCATAGAGTTCCAGAGTTACAAGGCTTTCTTAAATCTTCCTGAAATTTTAGGGAGAAACTGAAGGCTGATCCAAACATGTCAAATGGAAAAGTTGGCAAGCTAAAAATAACGGTAGTGATTAAATATTTGTGACTCCATCTTAAAGCTTTATCAGCTTCAGAGTCAACCTTACAAGCTTAGTATACTTAGTAATGACCCCTCAAACCTTGTCCAAAGAACAGAGTCAAAATTGATGGCATTTCCTGTGCATAGGCTATTGGTCACCGTGATTAAGAAACATTTTATATCAATATTTGAGGGATAAAAGGGAAAAGAAAAGGATCTTAGACAATATTGGTCCACTGATATGTGTCCTGTGGCGCCCTGCAATAGGAATATCTTGTAATCTTCCCACAGAGAACATATTTTTTTACTTGGGAGTTCATATATAATTTATATGATACATATTTTCTTAGGGTGTTGAATTATGCTGCCTTGAAGACAGGTACTATAGTTCTTTGAAATCAGTGCTTTGTCTGACTTTGTCCATCCATAACATGCAGTGGCTTTAGCTTTTTACAGATGGAGTATATGTTTGGGGGTGGTGGGAAAGAGTGGGGGGCCGGCAGGTGGAGGAAGTAGACAAGGGAAGGAGGAGCCGATGTAGCAGACCTGAAAACTGATGTGTCAGGGGAAGATTTTGTCACAAGTGCTTAATTTTTGTTATGCTTGAGAAGCTTTGGGAGGCTTCTGCTGTGGAGTAGGTTGTCCCCCAAGTGCCTGTTGGGTTGAATATTTTCTCCAGAAGTCCAGTGTACAAATGAACCTCTGATTCCACAGGTCAGGTTCCTTGGTAAGCCAGAGCCTGGGTGTCAACAGATAGTCTTGCCTCTCCTTAGCCAGGATTACACCCTCATCATTCTAATTGCCACCATCATGACAGTAATAACCAATGAACACCTAGAAATGCACCAGGAGAACCATATACCAAGGTCAGACCTGCAGACACCACAGCAACTGATTGTCCTGCTCAGCGAGACCCTATCCCAGGAAGCCCTCCTGCTGAGTCACCACGCTCCTGTGGTAAGCCAAAGTCCCTGTGAGTGCCAGCAATGCGTTTTCTGCACACCTGCCTTAGAGGGGGCCACCCACAGGGAAATACCCAGCTCCTTTTCGGGTCCGGATTCCTGCTCTTTTAGCAGGTCTGATGTAGATCTGATGTTGGAGGATAGCTCTGGCTCTTCCAGACATCTAAGGACCTCTCACCACAAATCACGTGGTGAAGCTTTCCTGCTACTTCCTTAATCCTGCCCTAGGTCAAGAAGGAGCCCAATTTTCCACCACAGCCTTAAACTCTAAGACCATCCTTTCCTTTCCCCCAAGTTCATCTCATCACCTGTCAGCATGGGTGCTAACAGAACAGCCTCATGTGGTAGTGGGAAGGGTGTGCATCTGGGGAGCAGGAAAAGGGCATCTCCTTCCTCACATAAACTCAATGTCACCCTTAACCCAAAGTCTCCCCTCCCCCCATAGAAACCCATTCTGGCAACAGCTTTGGGAAAGAGATGGAACTTCTTCTAGATTTCAAATATATTAGAGACCAGAATAGGTAGATCCTTGAGTTTCGGGAAAAACATGACTTAGCTCTTTCCTGAAATTAAAAGGCCACTGAAATAACACCTAAATTATACAGCAGTTTCTTCCTTGCTACGTTGTTGTCTGAACTCTTTATTTCATGCCAGTAAAGGTGTATCCACTGTGACTCAATAAACCTTATATCGCTTTTGACTAGTGAATATTTCTGAACACCATAGTCAGAAGAGGCTTCTGACCTAGGAAGTATTTTGACTGCTTGAGGAATTCAAATGTATTATCACACCCTCACAATGTTAGGGCACAGAATGGACCGTAGAATATGTTCTGGCTCTCTACACACAGTAAACCAACCACCAGGCCTTTTAATTGGCCAGAGATGATCTGTTACGTTATGTGGATCTAGTCAAAGGGTAATCAAGGTTATCATTTCCTGAACGAGAATACGTATACTATGACTAAAATACTGATCTTCAAACAATGTTCATTAAATTGAATCAAAATAAGGACTCTCTGAAAAAAAAATTACTATTTCTTTTAATTTAGGAATTTGCCTACTGATAGCCTTGGTTGAAAATTGTCCCATTGGATACTTAGCATTAAAAAAACAGGTACTCAGATTGAACTTGAGAAGAATTATTCAAGGTGCAATGGAAAGTGTCCTAGTCTTGGTTCTACTCCTAATCCTGCTGATACCTAAACATCACACCGCTGTGTGATGATTTTACTGACTCTTCCGAGTTGGAGACCTGAACCAAGGTCCTTCTGCCCAGAGCTGTTCTCGCCAATAGAACAAGACTGAGTTCGCTAAAGCAGAATCTTTATCCCTCGATCAAGGATTGGGGAAGTGCGAGCTCACTCTCTAGCAGCAGCTTCTTCCCGATGGGGAGGAGCCTTTTGTATTTATAGCCTGTGGTGTGGAGTGATCAAATTCTTTTAGGGCCGCGTAGTTATT